>JACXGI010012733.1:0-15192 GCA_016801175.1 Esox masquinongy | reverse complement strand
TCTGCAGGAACCCACAAGATATGCATCTTCTTACTTCCTTGCATTGCATTATATTGCACTTATCACGCTATAACAGTCATTGTCATCACTGATTAACTTTGAAGCTCGTCACATCAAGGTCTCAGTCCTTTCCTCATCCAGGGAGAGTTTGAATATGAACCAGTGTGTATCATACTAACTGTAGTACTATAAATGTGTACTGGGGATTGTTTTAGTGTACAACACGCCATAGGAATGGCCTTTCGTACGGTTTCCGACGCAGACTTTTGTCATCCCGTATTTGCCTGTAATTAATCGTTCTATCGTTCTTGCCAACTTCGGAAACTTTTTTTGTACACTAACTGTATAGTTACCCTTTGTTCGGCACTACTAGCGTTAAGTTCAAGATGAATGTGCTCTGTGCCTTTCTGAAGATGTCTGCCTTCCCCTTTTCCTACACTGCCATTCCATGTTGCCCTCCCCTTAGAATGTCTGTGGCCCTCATTCTGAATGGGTCTGTTTCCAGTTGTTTCCCAAGCCCTCATGCCTTTTGTTATTACTGTCAAATAGGAAGTATTGCTACTAGGGATGTGCTTTCTGTTGGATCTAAACATGTACCGAGGAGGATTTCTATTGATTTGAGTGGCGCCTCTAGTGAAAACGTACCTCGGGTACAAATGTCTCCACCCTCCAGAACTGTAATTGAAGGAACTAGGATATGATGCCTATTGACTTTTTTTGTTTTTAATTGCTTTTTAATTTTACGATTTTACCTTGCATGGTCTTTTCCTGTCATTTAGAGAGTTCAGTTTGTGGACAAGGTCAAAGATGTTGGACCATACATGCTTTGGTGTGTAATTTACTGTTAAACCACTGAATCCCAATGCCCATGTTTGTACCAAAGACTTTCTACACAACCCATTCACTACTTTATACAGACCATGCAAACACACTGCATCTCTGTGTTTCTACATACTGTATAGTTAGATACGAATGAGAAATGAATACAGTAAGGAATTGGTAGTACAAGAAACCCTATATATCCCAATGATACATTTTATTTTTTTAAATTCACATATGCAAATATCCAGACACCATCATTACTAATATCCAAAAATGTATTCATATTTTTACTGTTACTAAAACTTACATGTACTCACTCATGTTCATGTGCGTGACAACTTTGTTTAAATTTGACTATGTTGTCATTAATCTGTTGCTTGTATTTGTATTTACCCAAAATACATCTGAATGGATTGCTAGTGTGTTCCCTGGTAATTGTTGCTGTGTAGTGGCATTAGTTGGAAATGAACCATTTGACTGAAATGAAGTTGTACTTTCGTCACAATTCACCTATGATTATGCGTTGGAGTTCGGCCTCTTTATGGGAGGCACGTGTCGATACTTGTGCCCGACCCTGAACTGACGCTCTTGGATTGTACTGTACGGTGCTAGAGTAACGAAGAAGCAGGAGGTGTTGTGCTAATGTTTCCCTCACTGCTGCTGTACGACTGGAGTCCTCCTGGCCCCAGCCCGGCCTCGCAGCTTTCCCATAATGCATCATCAGACGATTTCACCTTCCTGCCCAAGTGTTTCCATGTAAACGTTGCCTCAAGAAACGGCAATGAAGGAAATGGCAGTGGCTTTGCGGCCTCAGCCTGCATTTTCTGATCGGTTTCATGCTTTTACTACTTGTGACAGCTCCAAACGATAACTTAATGAGAGCTTGAAATGGGAGTGTTTTGGCTGTACCTTTTTATTTTCCACACTTTCAAAATGTGTTAACATTCAAGTATTTTTTTGTCAATGCTGTTTGTGCAATAAATTCAAATAAAACGAGCAGTTGTCTTAATAAATTCATACACTAGAATGACACTAACCGGCTTTCATTCAATTTAATGGAAATAAGGTAGCGAATGGACAGACTGTCCCTGCTGCTCCTTGACATACTGAGATGTAAGAACATACTCCTCTTGCTCAAAGTGCGCGCGCGCACGCGCGCGCACAGACTGCCGGGTCAGCAGAGCAAAGGGCCCTGTCCTCATAAAGATTCATTGTTTGGCCACCCACTCATCCTCAGACACGCGCAGCTTCATCTACCTGCTTCAAGCCCAAGGTAATCCAGCACAGAGGAGTTACTATAGCACACAGAGGTATCTCAGGCAGCAGCTCCCCTGAGATTCATCCTCCCACTCATCCACCCACCCACCCAGCCAGCCAGCCGCTGACGTGGACATGAGGGCTGAGCAGGGGGAGTGGCTCTGTTCACGCGTGGAGCTATAATACACCTTCAGGGAGATATTTTAACTGTAAATAATTACAAAGAGCGAACGTTCCCTTTATTGTATAGTTTAACGTTGTAGAGTTTTGATTCAGAAGTTAAATTAACACTGTTAACCACAGTGGCGTCGAAAATGAAAATTGGGCAAATCATGATGTTTAAGTCAGAACATCCCGTTTGTTTGTTTTTGTCTTTTTCCCCCGTTCTTTTGTAAGTACTTTTGGAGTTGATGATATTCCCCAGTTCTTGTATTTATTCAAGCCCATATTTAGTCACCAGTATTCTACCAGGTATATTCTTTTTCTGATTTTGTGTACATTGATTAATCTGATACTCTTTAAAGATAACTTATAAACCGGTCAAATCAGTTGCATTTTTATTTTACCTGTTAATGAAACGTTTGTTCTAGTTTAAATGGCTTCGGCTGTTTCTAGTGGTCCCCCTGGCATTCATTGTGCAGTTTTAATGTGAATAAACATTCCAGCTGTTAGCCATCTTAGCTGCCTGAAAATATAATGCATCACTTTGCAAGCCATCTTGAAATGACTGCAGGCAGAGTTGCCAAATTGAGGTAACTATTTTGTGGGCATTTTATACTTTATTTAACAAAGAACAGTAGGCCGTATTTACCAGAATGATCACCGGGGCAGAGGATCACACTGCTGGACCACCCTACAATGCAAGTTCTGGTAATTTTGCCATTATTCACAGGTTTTCCAGAAATCCTGTCTAAATGTTTAAATAAAAGTCAATTAGATAACAGAGAAAACAGGAAAAGCAGCTGTGTACTGTTCTTTTGGAATGGGCCATCAGTTCTAAATATAAATAATCCTACATGTGGACACCATTCCAACAGTGTCCTGACTAATATAAAGAATAGTTTTGCAGGTTATCACACTCAATGAGGAGATTGTTCTTCATCCAATAGTGACTTCAGATTGCTTCTCTAATCATGTGGACCCATCTGTCCACATGGGGTCAGTACAGTAATAGAAAGAAATCCCTCATTCTTACCAAAATAATGGAGACTATTAGCAGCACATTTTTATTTCAACATAACAAAAACATTGCACATATTCCAATAACATGCCCATATAGGTCCATCCATTTCACCTCGCTTAATGTTAACAGTATTTGTAACAGGGAAAATATGAAGAAATATGAGAGCAAAAAAAGAATGTACCAGGTAAATGTATGCCACATTTGAAACCAAATGTAATAAAATAATATTACAGAATTATTAATACTCCACCAAACATGATGCAATTGTATAATCCATGCAAATAAGTGAAATAGTAATATGCATATTAATAATAAAGTACGAGGTATTTCTTGGCTCATGTTTTTGTTTGCTACATCCATAGCAGTTGGTTGATTTCAATACTGCAGTCACATCATGCAATTGAATTTCCCATGATCAATGTGTTTCCACCCAAAGCAGTAGCACAAAGATCCATGCCACACAATGAGCACAGCTACATGTTTAAACTCCAGTGAACAAAGCTACAACACATTTCATACCCCAAATAAACTCTAAAAAAAATGGAAGCTAATGCAGCTGCAAGCAGCACACTTTCTGTCCTAAAGGGATCAAAATATGTTCATAGTTTCCTTTAATGAATCAAAATGGACATTTAGATTAGTGAATCGAAGGGCTCTAGTAGGGTACGTTTGCTTTGTAATGACTTGGTATCCTCTGTTCACTATATGAAATGAGCTGCCGTTAGTGTGACATTCCCCTGATGCTGTTCTTACTCAGCTGAAAAAGCATCAGCAGAATCTATCGCTGTTCTCTGTTCAATCAACTTGCGCAATATTAGAGCAATGAACTGATATACTCTAGAGGCCATTGACTAATTACAAACACATCATTGAGATGGTTAAAACCAGTTTAGATGGTTAAGTGTAAACTATTCATAAAATGGAATAAGATCAGAACAATTTCGTAAAAGGCACCTTTTTTTCTGTATGTGTGCGATTGATCCCTTTGTTAGTCATGTAGAGTAAAAAAACAACTTCCTCACCGGTCCATGGAACACTTCTAATGGAACATTACATATATTAAAATACTCTCCAACTGAAACACGGGAGACCAAACTCGGAATGCTAAAAGGGGAGTTTCTCAAGCTACTGAAGGATCTCTTTGTGTAACGACGCCATGCATTTTTCACAAGGGTTTAAAACAAGGCACGGGAAGTGGATTTGTATGGCAGACAGTGCCACAGGCCCCATTGGTTACCAACCACTTGATCTCCAACACTAACTCTACAGACGGAGGTAACACAAATCAGCAAATTCACACCGTATCTTCAAGTCTCATATGTACAATAGAAAACAGAGTAACCAACCCAACCGCCCAAGTAAAAAGATTCTAGCGACAAGTATCTTAAGCAACGTAAGGAATGAACAACAGTTAGATCTTTCTAGAAACTCTATGTGCCCTGTGATAAAGGTTGCTGCTTTCTCCTTCAACTGGCTTATCTCTGTTTGCTAATCTGACAAGAGCTTTGAAGTTTCCACACACTTGTAAAAACACTTGACCAGCTAGCTGCGCTCCTCTGTCTAAACGTGTCAGAAGCAGCTCTATCAGTCTCCCACATAGGAAGGAGCTGGGGAAGTGCAGGAAAACCGTGACTGTGGTTTTAAAGCCCATCTCTAGTGGCAAAAGCAAAGAGCAGAGCCCAGTAATCTCTGCATGAACTGCAATGCACTGCCTATTCTGCGGGCTTATGTGAAGAGTAAAGAAGCTAAGAGGCAGAGAAAAGATTGCCTGGAAAGGTTAGCAGGAGCTAGCTCGCAGGTTTTGGAGGGTCTTCGGCAGAGAAAGGTGTGTCTTCCAGAGAAAAACTGGTTGTTTCCGTGGCATCACTTCTGCAATGGCTTGTGGGTTTGGACTCACTCTGGCTGCGTTGTCTCTCGTTGTTCAGCTCCTCCCACTTAGCCCTGTTGGCACGAATCAAGTCAACCATTGGTTGAAGCTTGGGGTTTATTTTCACCAACGTCTGAATAGAGGGAGGAGATAAGGCAAGACCACCGTCAGTGCATTATTCATCATAAAACTCGTCCACCACACCATTGTTCCTTTAAGATAAGAAGCTTAATATAAAGAAGAAATATAACATACCGGACTGTAATTAGTTACTAGTGTCATTTTCCTCTGTGGAATTGTAAACGACAATTCAATCACTGACACACGGCTTTTCATACAGCCTTGAATAAATTACCTCAGAGACATGAGGGTTTGTTTCTCTTTACACTGCGTTTAGTTCCCATGTTATCTAAATCACTTGGCTTCCAATAGTACATTCATTAAGTCACCGTTTCATGTGAAAACACAAATGCTTTCTACAACAGAGGGGAAAAAAAACACAAAGCCACCATTTAAGAAGAGATCCTGTAAACATTACCACGGCGACAGAGGATACTTCCATTAATGCTATGAATATATCCCTTTAATTGAAATATGTGTAATTCCATGAGAGAGAACAGTGTGCAGTGACCATCTTAAAAAACACAACAACCCAGAACACAATACATTTATATGAGTAGGATAACACACAATGGTAATGAAACACTACAATAATTGTCCATTAGAATGTGTTTAGTATCTAATAATTTTCCCCAGTGTGCAGTTATATGGATATATCAAACCATTGGATGGTGTCCATACATGTTTTTTGAGGACAATCTAATGCCAGAAAATGCTCTTCAGAAATGCCTGTTGCCGGAAACTGTCAAACCTGTTGCAACAGCCGTGTGGATATGGAAGCCATTTGTATTCAGACTGTGAACTCATTAACTCACACAACAATTTAGCTCATGGTGAGGAGATACTCTGACATTTTCTTACTGGGTGCAGTTCGGAAGTCAGGTCTACACTTCCATGATCTAATGACCCTTCATGGCCACTCGTGCCCTGCATCCTGAAGTGGAAGAGCGCTTTTAGTTTCGCTTTCCAACCATTACCTAGTGCCAATATGTCCGGAACATTCCATAGTATTCCAAATGGTTTGTTTCCACTGGGAGCTCCAAGCACTTTGATTAATATCATTATCAGACTTCTAGTGTGCGTCCCCATTCCTCATGAAGAGCAGTAGATTTGGCCTCAGTCCTATTGGAATATGGCTTTTCCACCTTTTTGGGAACTTGACACAGCTACACTAAGGTGCTCAGTGCTCAGTATCCCATCAGACCTTGATCCCTGTTGGGGAGTTGCCATTCCACTCTGTGTGTGGTGCTGTACGCAAAGCTGTAACAGAACCTCAGATGGACAAAACTACTCTGTGATTAACTTAATCTTTGGAAGTTTGACTAGGCTGGTTAGATAATAGAGGATTTTTAATTAGGATTCTTCCAAGGTCTTTGTCTTCCTCCCTTCTAACCCTCCCACCACCCTCTCCGAGCATGTGCTGTCTCCCAGTATCAGTATGTATTGGGTGCAGCAGAGAGAGGCAGGAGGGCTAGAGACAGAGAACCGTTGTTATCTGGGGGGCTTTGAAGATGGAAGGTTACATAAAGCAGGATTAATATTCTACACAGCAGCACCAGGAGGAGATCAGTGAGATTCGGGTCCTCCCACAGCCACAAACCCCCGGTGTCTCTGAACTTCCTCCTGCTCTCTCTCCCTCTTTCTCCCTCTCTCCCTTCTAATTGGTGGTGGTATGGTCGTGAGCTGGATATCTGCATTCGCTAAACATTAGCATTTGAGGGCCACTGTGTGAGTTTTTTTAAAGACACAAACACATAATATTATTCACCCAGAAAGCAAATCCCTTTGTTCTTCTGCATTCATACTGTAGGCCATTTTCAAACCAAGAGAATTAAATGGAAGCTTAACGTCTGGTTCCAACGCAAAATAAACCCGAATTAGCCCAATGTTTGAAAGTCACATGGTGAAAATATTGTTTACCAACATTTGTCAGTCCTAAAATCTGCATGTCAAAACATTATATTTATTTCATCTAGGCAGTGTTTTATCTGAAGGAAATCATGAACGCTAACTGCTTACCCAGTAATACAAATTCCACTACTGCTTTCCTATCCCTGTCTTTCTCAATGGTTTCCTCTGTGCTCCTCTGCCTTTATCTCTCCTTGTCTTGTCAGTGGCCTTGATCTTCTCTGGAAGTCAGCCTCCCACATACAGTCACTCCTGCAGACGTCATGACCTGACTCATGACACAAACACACACACACACACCCACGTACACACTTAAACGCGCACACACACACACACGCACACAAGCGCGCAGAGCTGACTCTTCCTGTTCATTCTCTCTCTCCTCTTTCAGAATGAAGCGAGGTCCACTATGTCTGCATGAAAGGAAGTCATGCATGCAATACGCCGACCTCATCATCACGAACGTCAATGCTTCCCTCATTCAACTGCAAAAATATGCCCTTGAAGTTATTTCTGAGATTCATGAAAAAAATAATAATAAAAAAATGTTTCTTCTTCTAAAAGGATTGTCTCAAAGGGAAGAATGTTCAATGCGGTGACATTTCCACGGCTGGCGTCATCGTGGACAACGGCAGGCAAGGGACAGCATCATCTGATGTTGGAGTGGTGGATTTTTTTGAGGGGCTAATACTGTTTGGTGGTGGGGGTGGGGGGGGGGGAGCAGTGACTCCCCCCCGGGGTTTGGTGGAGGTTGAGGAGGCATTGCAGAGGATTACCTCATAAAGCGGAGCACAGATCCCATCGATCCACTCCAGCTGTAGCCCCGGCAGCTCATCCTTCCGGTTTCGATCAAAGATGGCCTGGAACACAGACGCACAGTTCAGCCTCCCGATTCCTTCAATGAACATTCATTGTGTGAGCAGAATGGGGAAGCGTTCCTAGTCCCAGCACAGGCATGGAAGCGTTCCTAGTCCCAGCACAGGCATGGTTGTCGGCCCTACTGAACAACCGATTATATAAAATACCCCCTTTCCCTTTAAGTCAAACAAGTTCATTCTAGTTTTTATTTTCCAATTCTGCCTGTCTGTTCTCTTGCAGCAGGAGCTTCTGAGGATCCAGAGAGGCTGCTCTTTACAGATAGTTACTGGGCTACGCTTGAATATTGAGTTAAATATTTAATTCTCAACACCCACACACACACACGCGCGCGCGCGCGCGTGCGCGTTCGGTGCTAAAGGGTTTGACACAGGCAGCGAAAGCAACCTGAGGCTAGAGCATCAGCTAGCTACTTCAGAGGGGAACCAATGTGGCCAGGCATGATTAGTCGACAGGCAGTAATTACAAATGGACGCTGCTCTCTGCACTCCTCTCCAAGAACCGGACAAATAGTTTAATACAAACACCAGCAATTCTTGTGTTTTAGTGCCTTGGCTTTGAATACATGTAGCTCATCCAGTAGAATCAGGAGGTTACTGGCATCTAGGCTGACCAAACCAAGATATTGAACAGACGTTCTCTAGGATGATCTTAATAATATGATCTAAGTAATCGTCAGCACTCATAAAAGGAGACTATAATGCACGAGCTAAGTTGTTAAAAAAACAGCAGCTAATGGGATGTTAAGAGCATGTCGTCGTCATGACGTCCGGCTGTTACCTATAGGCAGGTATAGAGGTTGGACAGCTGTCGTTGACTGTTAGATAACGATGGCTTATGTAACAGTAGGATTCTAGGCCAGACTGACCCGTCTGATAAAAACATGGTCCAAAGATTGTTTCTGGCACTCTACATGAACTCTGTGTACGAGTGCTTCAATTGTCCTTAAACAGGCTCTATGAACTAATGACTATGATGCAGACTTTATACAGACCCAAAACAACACAGAAGAATTTGCTCATCATATGTGTACAGGTACTGTATCGTTAAAGAAAATGTTGGACATTAGGAAAGATGTGGAACTTACTGATGGAGTGAGCTTCAGTTCTGATCGCTCTCTGTCGCCTTGCTCAAAGAACTCACTGGTGACTAGCTCTGCAACCTAATAGTGGGAATTCAGAAGGATTGTCAAAATGTTGTAGAGGAATACTGTGATATGACAGACCTGAGAGTCACAAAAACAGACCTGAGAGTCACAAAAGCCTAATAATAACTCCTGCCATCAACATTTATAAACTACCCCTGTTCTTACCTTGCGTGATATTTCCCAGGGTTTGGTGACAGCCCCCAGGTCACACGCTGTCATCAACATGGATCTGATAGGTAGGTCAGAGCGTCAAGACCTCAGCTAAAACACCCACAATGCCTCAGATCACAGAGTGCTCTATAATATTTATCTTATACGTACCTACACATGTCTCTGTGGGCCTTCACATTCCAGTTGTATTCACCTTTGTTGACCAGCTCAAAAAAGGTGTTCCTGTTCCTAAAAGAGGGGAAGGATGAACAGTACTGTGAACCCAAGTCAGTTTCATTGTACTGTAAAGTTACATAAAATCCACAAGGGGGCAGCACAGACTAAAATATTTGTTATCTAACCAAGAGCTGTAACAAGAATCCCAAAAACGTATTATTAACTTGTAAATCAATGTTTATGTACATATTGGAAAAAGGTTATTGACAGTGATAATTTAAGGGCAAAATAACAAACACGACCACTAGGCTTCTGAAATGTGTTATATGAGACAATATCCTCAAACAGGTTAATATACAATCCTCTTCTAGAGAGCACAAAGTGCATACTCAAAGTAGAGTGTGAGGTCTGTGGCCAAGATGGACTGTTTCAACAGCTGCATGAGGTCACTGTATTCTCTGGAAGACAGGTTGGAGAAGATGTTGTGTCCCTGCAGGCAAAGAAGTTGTCACAAAACGTGTCACATATTTTCTAATTTAGTACGAGCCTGTAATTCTGTCATTGTTTGGCTCGACAATGACAGCGTTTGGCAATAGGACTAACAAACAGGGTAGCATGCTTTGTGGACTTCTGAACACATCTTCTAGTCAGGTTTTTAATTTGTGTGTGAAAAAAACCTGAACAAATTTTGTGGTGAAACCTAGTCCAGTCTTTACATATTAAACCTAGTCCAGTCTTTACATATTAAACCTATTCCAGTCTTTACATACTAAACCTAGTCCAGTCTTTACATATTAAACCTAGTCCAGTCTTTACATATTAAACCTAGTCCAGTATTTACATATTAAACCTAATCCAGTCTTTACATATTAAACCTAGTCCAGTCTTTACATATTAAACCTAGTCCAATCTTTACATGGGAAAAATAAAGGTGTGCCTAGTATCTGCAGAATTACTGAGGATGGTAATACATTCAGTCTGGGAGAGGGATTTCTTGACTGTCACATCAGCATGTGTAGTCCGATGTAGGAGCTGGTGTGAGCGTAACACTCAGCAGAGTGTGTGTGTGTGTGTGTGTGTGTGTGTGTGTGTGTGTGTGTGTGTGTGTGTGTGTGTGTGTGTGAGCGAGTCAACTGGAGTCAAACTTAAATCTGCCCGAGGCATGAAGATGAGCCATAAGGGGATCAGAAGCTGCCACTTCTCAACTTCTCTTATCATTACAACTGATCTCCCTCAATCATACATAATACATCCCACTTCCACTGCTGATCATCAGGGAAGTTCTAGACCACAAAGATGGAGAGGAACACAGGGATGAGGAAAGGGGCTTCTTTAACCAGGTGCCCCATGATCCTCTCTCTTCATGTGGCAGCATGAGTCGGGGGTTTCCCTCAGCACATTAGTGCATGACCAGCAAATCCTCAGTTCATTGACTCCTAGAAAATGCTTAACACCATAATGGTACAGGGGCTCTCTCAACCTAACTTAATAAGAAGAGAAAGAAACACCGAGAAGGCAAAGACTGTCAGTGGACTGAGGGTTGTTTGTTCATCAATAAGTTACATTTTAATTCCTGTTTCCTGCTGGTTGGTGAACTGTATCCATGAGCTCTCCTCTTTCCCCTTCCTAGTCTCACAAGTCATTTATATGCTAATGACCGTAGCACTAATTCACCCTCTGTATCAACAAAAAACATTATGATATTCACAGCAAACATTTGTCAGCTCCCGTGTCGTCACAGTTGTGATAATGACTCTAACGGAGCCAGGCCTGCCATGTCTTGTCTCGGCAGACACCCAGAAAACACCGCTAATTACCACCTGTCTGTCTCTCCCAACCAACCATTGTTTTCATAATGACATTGATTTTAGGGGTTGTGTGATGTTTGTCTGTTTTGATTGCTTCTCTGTGGAACACGGGAACGTGCTGAGAGAGCTTTTTGTGATTCCGCACAAAGGAACGCTTGTAATCTGTCAGCAGTGACACAGGTGGTCCGATAACGCCGGCTCACCTCACTCTGCAGGATCATGACAGCGTGGTTGAAGTGATGCTGCTCCAGAGTAGCCGAGGTTCCGTACAACAGCGACAAGGCTGAGCCTGTCCTGAGAAAGACAGAGTGAAAAAGGGAAGGCTGAAAAGGGGATATAGAGTTTAATCAGCCTAGTACAGGAAAACCTCTCTGAACGAGAAGACCCTCCATAGAGACCTCACTAAATCTCCTCACTAAATCCCTCTTACAGTCCACTGTCAACTGAAGTCTCAGGGAACCTTCCCAACCAAAATGGAAGCAAGTTAATGTAAGAGTTTGCAAGGAGAACATTTGGTATTCACCACCTGGAATCATTCTAGGTCAGCGGGACAAAATTACCCATGGATCCCTGGTGGTTACATCCAGAGACTTACCCAATAGGTGTAGGACAATGGATATACAGTATGTCAGCTTTGATTGACATTAAAGGATGTCTAGTGGACTCTGATTTTTGGACAACACTGGACAGTATGATGAAAGACCATCTGGACACTGCTATTGTGTTTAAAGACCATAACCACAGAAAATGAGCTGGCCACAATGCAAGGTAAAAACCCAGCTGATTCTACTCGGTAGTTAAGAGAAATATTTTTTCACATCGTATTTCTGTGAGTAACATGCATTTCTCTGGTGCCTGTTGCAGACATGACTCAAGTTACTACCGTGTTTTTAGTTTGGCTACTCAATCGAGATAGAAGGCCGGAGAGCATGTTCCTTCCGGCGCGTAAGGATTCCGGCGTTCCTTGTTAAGCAAGCAGCATGATAAGAACCACAATGGCAGTGGGCATGCTTCGGAAGTCTTATCTCGACACTGACTGTCCTGATTGCATTGGGAGTTGCTGTAATGAGGCAGGGCCTTAATTATAAATTGAAGATCACAAATTGGAAATGTGATGTGTAAATTAGACACACTGTCATATTCATTTATTATTCAGATATACAGTCCTTTTATTACTGATGTCAAGGCTACCGTATATGTACCTGTCATAAGAAAAAAAGTTACCAGCTGTGGAAATGTATTGTAAACTGCTCTCAGTATGGAGATTGGCTGTCTGTCCCAACCCTAAGTGTTGATGACTAATCTCAGCGTAGCAGAGAAGGCTGTAAAGAAGTCCCATTTAGACAGCACATAACATTTAATTTTGATCACCCAGAACTATAGTCTAGCGTAATTAGCCAGATGCTCTGCAAAGTTCTAAGTCCGTAAGTGTTAAGAGAAAAGATCGGAAACCGGAGGAGGAGCTCCAACCTCTCTATTTGCAAGTCACAAGCAAGTCTATTGGTGAACTGTGTCCTCCATTTTAGAAATAATAAAAAAAAAGTGATATTGCAGGGGTCCGCAACACTCTTGACTGTATTTGGGCTTGACATTGGTGAAAAAAAAAACAAATAAAAGTTAAATCAAAAGGATTTCAGCAAAATATTTATCTTTTTGGGCTTTTTTTGTGGTCAGTATACAAATATTTATAATAATTATGATTGTTTCCGGCCCCCAATCTATCCGCTCAGAAAACATCCTCTGCCGTCTGCTGAATGTAGATGCTTGTCTCTGCCCTGGTGTGTGGGCGGATCCAACAGTAGTGTTACCTGCCAGTCTAATGTGTTCTGTACTCCAGCCGTGTCTGTCTCTCTGTCTCTCACTCACTCACTCTCTCACTCACTCTCTCTCTCACTCTCTCTCTCACTCTCTCTCCATTAAACAGTCTTACATAAGTCTTATGCAATTTGTTTCTCCACTCTAGCTGAGATGTGGTGGATTGTAACAGATTGTTGCAGGTAGGTTAGTAACAAAGACTGTGAGTGTGTTTCTGTGGTGTGCCTGCAGACGTGTGTGTGGAGACAGGATTACCCACTTGGTCTGGAAGGCATTGTTGGTTCCCCGGTGGTCTAAGTCATGACAGACACAGCCCACTATGAGGGCCAGGATCTCTATCTCAGTCAGGGTCTCCTGGAAACCAGCCGTCTGAAAACAGAGCAGGTACATGTTGTCACTCAGGGGACTCATAACCATAAATACACACACGCATAGAAACTTATCACACACACAAATACAAACTAATTACACTCACATAAACACACACAAGTACAAACTAATAACACACAAATACAAGCACTTAAAAACAAACCACACACATGTAAACACACACAAAAAAAATACAAACTAGTCAGACACATACACAAACAAATAGAAAACAAACCACGCCCACACATAAACATGCACACATATTAACACAAAAACTAGACCCCCCCCCACACCCCACACACACACACAGACAAACACATACATCAACACACACACACATCAACACAAAGACACCCAGCCCGGGGACATTTGGTCAACCCAGTTGGTGGGATGAACCTGGTGATGAAGTGAACAGTGTAGTGAGTTCAATATGGGGATACCCGCGGGGGGGGGGGGGGCACAGACACTTGTTCAAACACATAGCAGGGAGCCACAACTACTTCATCTCCCTCTTACCCCAATCCACTCAGATGAGTCTCCATGCATAACGCCATGCTTGATTACATAAACTTAGAGAAAGAGGGAGAACGACAGAGTGAGAGAGTGTATGTGGAGTGTGTTTGCCCCGAGGACCTGGTGAAGGAAAAGGCTGCTGTAAACTGCATCCCTCATGGTTCTCTAGAGCGTCAGTTCAAGCCAACAGATATTCCCCGGCACTACTGGATCACAGTTGGAAGGAGATGAAGTAGAGCACCAAATACAAAACAAATTAGGACAAAGAGCAAGAAAATGAAAGTGAGGAAGATGGAGAACAAGATGAGCCCGAAAATGGGTGCACATTATTCATTGCCCTCCTATGTTGGGTAATGGGTGATGTCTTTGGACGGTAGCTGTTCAGGCTAATGACAATGCTAACGCTAGGCTGCCTGTATCCGTATTCACCGTTAGCATGGCGAACATGCACTGGCAGACGTTGAATGCGTGCCTCCAGTTGTGGTAGAGCACCATTCGGTAGTTCTTCCTGACCGTCAGCAACCATCTGCACAGAGTCTGTGGAGCCAGGGTCATATGAGGGATGGACAGAACAGAGTGAGTCAGCAGACTGTACAATGGTGCATCTGCTCTCACACTCATTCAGACACTCAATGGCAGTGTTCCTGTGTTCGCAGAAACCACATTCACAGTACAAGTTGTTTATTTTGGCAAACCCTGAAATGTCCTGTAAAATGATCACCGTGTAGTATTCTGCCTCAAACATTTACAAGACTGAATTTTAAACAATGACTTGTCTCCTCCTCTCCTTCCCTTACCGAACAAGACCAGAATAATGTTACTTAGACCACATGGAAAATATGTGGTTTTCAAGTGGAGGGTTAGTACCGCAAGTGTATAAAGAGAGTATGAGGAGACTACAAGTCAATGCATAACAATAGATGGACTGACAAGACTGTTCGAATGGTGAATATATCTCACACTTTTGAAACACATTAAAACTTCACCTGCTTCTGGTCATTTATTCGAGTAGTACAGAAAACCTTTCATATGGCCCAATTAATGGTACATTGTTTAAATCTACAATCACAGTGAATCCTGGCCTTAATCAATCCTGCTGTAGTAGGGTTTAAAACTGTCTGGGATAAGTATTATTAATTGTAAATGTAGAAGGAATAATAGCAGTAGTAGTAGTAGTAGT
>JACXGI010012732.1:0-22151 GCA_016801175.1 Esox masquinongy | reverse complement strand
GTGTGTGTGTGTGTGTGTGTGTGTGTGTGTGTGTGTGTGTGTGTGTGTGTACATTAACCTTATTCCCCTATTCATTTAGTGCCAAAATTCATCAAAACATAATGAAATTACAAGAAAACATTAACCATGGTAAAAATTCAGGACGTTGCATTTAGGACATTTTAGGACAAAATGCTTTTGTTGGCTAATGGGCTACATTTAGGCTTTGAGGTTAGGGTTAGATATAAGTTTAAGGTGGTTAGGAGTTAAGGTTAGGTTAAGAGTTAGAAGTTCAGCAAATAAGTTTTATAATAGAAATAACGAGAAATGTTAGTCCAGAAAATTAATGAAAAGGCATCTGAAAGTGTCTAGAAAGTGACTGAGCGAGGGTAGAGTGAAGGGTATGAGTGGTAGCAGAGGAGGGAAAGTTGGTAACGGGCCTCGAGCTGCAGTACCTTAAGTAACTCCCAAAGTAGGCCACAATGTTGGAGTGCTTGCAGTCCTTCATCATGACAATTTCCTGCTGCACCACTGCAAAGTCCTCCCCTGTGGAGATGGCGGACGTGACAGGAGACAAATACGCAAGTAAATTAACCCATACAGGTAAATATATCCGCACAAATACATTTTCTGTGTCCCCACAATAAAACATGGTACAGGACCAAAACACAACCTTCCGTTCCTTTAATGGTTTACATTACATCAATTGCCATAAAATAACTTTGATAACTGTAGACACGCAAAAACACACACTTGAAATAATACTGAACCAAAACACTCAAGCAGGGAAGATCTAGAAACGGACAAAAAGTAAGCAGACTCCTTTGCCTTCAAACAAGCATCCCACTTTGCATTACATTGCTAACTGACCTGTTGGCATTAATAGCTCCGGGGAAGGATTTTTTTTTTGCTGAATCAATGCAATATTTGTAGTCTACGGCAGTCAAGCAACAACGCTAACAGTGCTAACATTCAGTTTCACACCTTCCAGACAAGGACCATGCTTCTCAGAATAAATGAGGCGTAAGATGTTCAAACATAATCACAGAGTGGAATACTTTCCAAAAATGTGAATTCTAAACCTAGTTACTCATAAGCGGGTGAATGCCGTGCACTTGAAAGCCAATATATTTTATATTTCAGCATTGTCTCCTTAAGGGAAGCACTCAAACACATATTCACAAATATGAAATAATGTCAGGGATCTGTGTTCCAGCAGTCTAAGCCACTGCCTCTGATGTACATGTACTGCTGCAAAGTGGGTTCAAATCCAAACTATTACTCTTCTGGCAAAACCCTCCCCTCTATCTTTCACCACTGTCCAATAAAGCACAAAATGCCTGGAAAAAAATATAAAATTCTGTCTTAAACCAAAAATGTTTCAATAATAATAATAATCTCAATGACAGAGTAGTAGTGGAAAGTCCTTGGAGTGGAAAGCCGCAGTGGTTTATTGTTTGTTGTTTTAACACCTCTGTCAATAAGGAATGTGTGCCGTCCATCCAAACTTGGCCCTCTCAATCAGCACACGCAAGCATTGGTGCCTTGTCAGCGCATTTCTTTCAGAAAGAGCTATCGAGCGACCCGATGCTTCTTCAGAGGGAGAAGCACGGCACATTTACTGCTTTTTACGAGAAACGACGGCCCATGAAGCGCTCCCTCGCCCTCAATTTGCCCTGGTGGGACGGACATCAGGGCCGCCCGGTTGACTTGCTGATTGGGTGCTGGTCTCACGTTATTATTTTTCTTATAATGCCCCCTGGGGTTAGTGGACCTGACAGCGGTGATGTGGGTTGACCTTGATCTCCGGCTCGGGTCTCAACATCTATAAACGCGCACGTCATCGTGCACACTGGGATACGCTTTTGGAAGAGAGAGAACAAAGTCACTTTGTTGTGACTGCTGGCTTAATGATGGAAGCTCCGGGCCTCATTAAAACCAGAACCTATTTTTTTTCTCTCCCTCAATCTCTTCTTTTCTCTCTCCTCGGCACTCAATATTTTGGAGCCTGTCGTTTGCTTCACGTTCAAACTCCCTTCTGTCGTCTCCATGAGTGAAGAAAATAAACGTGTGCACTGGTTTACGTAATGGTTCATTAAAATGTATGGACTGTTATGGACAGGCAAAGGAAAGGCAATGAAGTTGCATATAGCGTTGGAACTGCAGCAGAAAAAGACAAATGAACACAGTTTGCACCACACGTATGATGAAATAAATATCTGTGTGTTTTTCTTGCAAGCCATTTTCTGCTTACAGTCTGATCCTTAGGGAACATCCCAGGATATGCTTTCAATGGTGACACAGCGGTCAAGGTCAAATGACCCCAGTGCTTCCTGTCACGGGGAGCCTGGCCTTCTCCGGTGACGCTGTGACATTTCCCCCCAGCACAGAGGGGCTGACTGAGGAGGACTCTCCAGGGTGAGATTTCCCGCTGGGTAGACTAGGGATGGGCACGGATAGTCGAATATTCGAATACCCGAAATGTATTTAGTATTTGAATACTTGTGTGTGTATTCAATTAAACCCATTTCTTTTTACGTATATGTATTTTTTGGTTGAAATAAATAGACTTGAATGTTATTTTTCTAAATACTTTTAAAATTCCAATCTAAAATTTTTACATATGACGATATACCATGACACTGAAAAAAAGTATAACGTTTTAAGTCTTTTTTATAACATGCGCTCCTTCACACGTGTTTGTTGTTTACGTTCCTCAATTAAAGCGGTAGTAGTGTGGTCCAGCCTAGTCAGTCAGAATGACGCAATATATACTTCTTAGCCTACTGTTAGCAAGTGGATGAAAGTCAACTAATTTAAGGGAAGATGAAATATTATTTACTGAATTAATGTTACCTCCGGAAAAAATATTTGACCACAACGCTACGTAAAGTTCAGCTGTGGAATCGAAAGGCGGTTGGGAGTGCAGAAAACGGTGAATAAGCAAATAGCATATAGCTGGCTAGCTTAGCTAACTAGCTTCTCTAGACTCTCCCATCCAATAATCTCAATGTTGTGTGTTGATTAATATTGTCTTTTAGTTCTTTAGTTTTGCGTGTCAACCACACGGCTCCCTCCATACACGCAGTCGCTTTTTTCTCACACGAAAAGTCAATTGAGCCGATTTTACATGAGAACACCCTGTCCTTCGCGCATTATGTAGTAGCGCTCATGTGGTATCGGTAGTTTTTTAAAAACATGTATTTCGGTTAGCCGAATACTATTCGAATAACAACACATTATTCGTATAGTAAAATATGGCCCAATGCACATCCCTAGTACAGACCTAGCATCAGCTTCACCTCCGGCAATCATAACTGTACAGGGACAATCTGAAGCCGACATTTATTTTTGGACATTTAAATCAAAGAGTTTAACTTACACATGCCTTATTAGCTAAGTTTTACTAATTCAAACCAAAAATGTAATCTTGTTCTACTCCAATATTTAAAAAAGTAAATGTAAACCAACACTCAGCAGTAGGACTATTCAACCAATCCTGGGAAGCCAAAGCAGTCGTTTTTTTGGTTCAACCCGATTGTTAATTACACTAAGCTTTTGGACTAAATGAGACCCTGATAAGAGGGGTAAAACCAGAAGTGTTTGCCTATAACCAGAAAATACAATTGCTGCCCAATTTATCTGTGCATCCCTAATTAGAAGGCTATGTGAGAGCTATCTTGGACAGAAAAGCCACGTTGTTGTAAAATGTTATTTTATAATTTTTCGCAGGTGCAGACGTCATTTCCCAATAAAAACCTTGACAGTAGCATTATTCACCATATTACCAAAAAAAGAAACTTAATTTAGTACTTCAGCAAGTCAGCTCCACTAGCCAGTGTTACATCCTGCCCCATCTGAAAGGAGACTGCATTATCAAGGCTGCCAACCCTACATTGCCAACATAAGTTGCCTCACCTCACCATGCTAACTCCACTAGCTGTTATATCCACTTGCCCAAATCTGATCCCTTCTTTTCAAATGTTACAGCATCAATTACAGACTGTTTTGGAATGCACACTCTGTTTTGCAGCAGACATTGCTAGAATAGTCAGGAAGTCATTCCAGCATTGTCTTGGCTGTGTACTTCTGGTCGGGTCCTGTGCGCTCTGAATGAGGTTTTCCTCTCTGTATTTTGGTCTCTTCATACCTCATACAATCCTGACCAGTCTCTCAGTCCCTGCAGCTGAGAAGTATCCTCACAGCAAATGTTTTCACTTGGTAGAACTTGGCATTCAGCCTTCGATTTTGGTCTCATCAGGCCAGATAATCTTTTTCCATATGCTCTCAGTCCTTCAGGTGGCATGTCATATGGCTTATAATCAGGAGCGTCTTCCATCCAGCCACTCTACCGTAATTGTCTGATTGATAAATGCTTCCCCCATCTCTGCAAGGAAACTTTGAAGCTCTGTTAGTGTTCTATTGGGTTACTGGTCATCTCCCTGACCAAGGCCCTGTTCTGCTCCCACATGGCCAGCTCTAGGAGTCTTGGTGGTTCTGAACCTTTCACAGTGATGGTCCAATGTGCTCCAAGATTCTTTCAATGCCTTTGCACTTTATTTATAACCTTCTCCAGATCAATGCCTCAACACAATTCTCAGGTCTATGGAGAATTCCTAGGACTTCATGGTTTGGTTTTTGATATGACATACACTGTTAAACATGAAACCTTACACAGACCGGTGAGCCTTTGAAAATTTTGTCTAATCAATTAAATTCAACATAAATGGACTCCAAAAAATTTCAGGAGACAACTCAAGGATGATCAAAGGATACAGAATGTATCTAGGCTCAATTTTGTGTGTCGTGGCAAACGATCTGAATACAAATTGTGAGTGTTTGGGCTACCTGACCCCGCAGGCAACCCCAGTCTGGAGTACGGACAGAGAATAATAGCTTGCACCTGTTCCCTAATTATGCTTGTTTCTCACCCCTGAAAACCAGTCCAGGCTGGGCAGTCGAGAGTTGTGCTCATATGAGTAGGATGTTTTCTTTCAGCCTAAGAAAAACAAAGACCTGGAGAAGTGGGGAAACTAGAGAATGAGATGACAGTTACGCACCGCTGCCACGACTCCTGGCAGCCTCTAGTTCATCAAACGAGCTGGACTAATAATATCAATTAAGGACCTGTCATTGATTTCGAGTTACAACGGGTATTGACCATAATAAACATTTTATAAATTGCAGACATTTATTTGGTTTGTTGGCTAATCATCCTGCATAATTTTAAGTTTTCGTTCTGTTGAGCCTGTCAACCATTCACATTAGGCTATGATATATTTATGTTTTCCGTTTTCAATAAATTTGCACACATTACTAAAAAACTGTTTTCAATTTGTCCTTATTGTGTGGGGATTGAAAGCAAAAAAAGTAAATAATCAATTATGAATTAAGTATAATCTCCTGATGAGACGGTGGATAGAGTCCTGGGGGATCTCCTCCCAGATCTGGATCAGGGCATCAGTGAGCTCCTGGACAGTCTGTGGCACGACTTGGTGTCGTCGGATGCACCGATACATAACGTCCCAGAGGTTCTACATTGGATTCAGGTCTGAGGAACGTGGGGGCCAGTCAATAGCATCAATGCCTTCATCATCCAGGAACTGCCTACACATTCTGGCCACATGAGGCCAGGCATTGTCCTGCACCAGGAGGAACCCAGGGCATCAGTAGCCCACTGGATGTAATTTTGTAGGGCTCTGGCAGTGCTCCTCCTGTTCCTCCTTGCACAAAGGAGCAGATACCGGCCCAGCTGCTGGGTTGATGCCCTTCTATGGCCCTGTCCAGCTCTCCTCGTGTAACAGCCAGTCTCCTGGTATCTCCTCCATGCTCTTGAGACTGTACTGGGAGACACAGCAAACCTTACAATGGCACATATGGATATGCCATCTTGGAGGTGCTGGACTGCCTGTGCATCCTGAATGGGCTGCAGGTACCGCCTCATGCTACCAGTAGTGACAAGGACACTAACAAAATGCAAAACTGGAGAAGGATCAGTCAGGAAGGATAAGGAGAGAGCAATTGTCTGTGGCCACCATCAGCAAAACCTTTCCATTTTTGGGGGTTGTCTTGCTGTTGCCTCTCCAGTGCACCTGTTGTCACTTTCATTTGCACCAAAACAGATGACATTGACTTGGTGTTAATACTGTGATGATAGCGTGTTCCTTACATTTTTTTGAGCAGTGTATACAGGGCTTCACATTTACATGCTCATGCTAAAAATATATCAAATCAGGTTAAAAAAAAAAATTCTAAAACTTAACATGTTGAATCCTTTATGAAATGCATTCTGGATATATAAAACATAAAAATACAAGGCAAATTCCTGACCAGTATGGTCAAGGGCCCTGAAGACAGATTGTCAGCCACCCGCTTGGCTATCATGCAGACCAGGTGTTGCTATTGGCATGGCTGGTTAGGGACTGTTTGCGAAAGTTGTCAGTGCTTTTGTAAAAAGACCCCATTTGTCCGCTCTTGCTGGGAACTTACGACAGATGACACAGTGCATTAGAGTTCCATCGAAGTCGAAACACTATTGTGGCTTTTCACCACAATTTCTACAATAACAGAGGCAAAGAAAAAAAACACAAAACAAACAGAGAGGTTATTAAACTGGACTTCTCCAAAAAGGAATGCTAATGCTTAAGCAGTTAATTTCATGTTGCACTTTCTTATAAATGTGATCCAGTTTTAGGGGATAGGGCCTTGTTCAAACAAATTGGGTCCTTAGGGTCCACACTTCTTTGCATTATATTTCACATAATAGATATTATACTTTTTCTTTTTATTTTATTTTTCTTTAACCTCAGCTTTGGTTGTAAATTGAGTTGCCCCCCCCACACTTACATACAGTATATGTATAACATGTTTGCTGTAAAGAGAACTAGTGGTAAAATAAATGCATTCAGAATTGCATTCGGAATTGATACAGTTACAAAAACCTGGACACCCTTTAGCTACAAACGAATTGACTATACATGGAGAAGACAAAGAAAAATATCAAAATAAAGCCCTGCCGCTCAAAAGAAAAGGAACATTTGGCCTAGACGTCATTAAGAAATCAAACTGCGCAGAACAGAACAAATTGGAGCCAGCAGAAAAAGGGAATATTAAATAGTATCTAAATCACTTCTTTGAATTCTGCACAGGGTGTCGCTAAAGCAGGGTCAGCCAATGAGATCACACGGCCCAGCCAACCGTTTCTAGGCAACATCAGCTGTGCTAGCTCTGAAAACCTTATATTAGTTGGGCTGGTTTGAAAAAACGTCTGGGAATCAGTTTCACATTTGAGATTGAAGCAGAACAGCACATTTAACGAGGTGCTGAATGTCGGGCACAGTGACATGTTAATGTGTTATTCGCCCACCTAATGTGTGTGTTTGCGTATCGCTTGGTGAGTGTCTAAATGTCATCGGTGACAAAACGAGACGTTGACCATGTCACCAAAAAACACACTCCTGGACACCGTAGCGACACGGTGTTGACATCTGCCAAGGGCGCAAGCTGCCCCGGCTGTGATGCGTGCTGTCAGGCACCTCCATGTCACTCCGCCCTGTCACAGTGGATTGTGGCACCTTCCCCTCGTCATGCCCGCACCAGTGACATTTTAAGAGCTAGGGGAAACCTCAGACGCATGAATTTTAGATAGGGTCTTAGCAGTGCATCAGTGTGAGGGGTAATAAAAGACATCTGGACAGAACTCCACAGCATGTAACACACCTGATAATTGTGGCCTCATGCACAAACAGACATTACACTTTCTCACCATTATCCAGCTCCAACTGACACGGTCAAACTAGGGAAACGTCAATGCCCTGTCTGCTGAATTCAATTCTTCTGAGATACAGCAGGACAACATCTAACACCTTGACGTTCACAAGGGAAACTGTGTTAATTGGTGGTCGAACGCTATTCAATATGATGTAAAAATCTAATATCATGTATAAACTTTGAGCTCACACAGTGGTTGGTTTTCCAAAAGTGGAAATATTAGGGCTATACCACCAGCCTGGTCAAAACTGTTTTCACAAATGGGGAGCCATTTGACACCTGCATATGACTATTGTTCCCAACAACACAGAGACAGTACAGCATCCTTAAATGATAAACAGGTTGGGACATTCATTGTAATTCATAAGAACCGTTGAGAGGAAATGCCTTGGGCGAATACACGAGGAGGGCAAACACTCCGATTGGCCTATTGATTTGATTGATGCCTCACTGTCGGTGCTGCATATTAACTCCTCATCTTGCCGGCCTCCGCAGACGAGATCAAGGGATGGAATATGGTTTTACAGAACTCATTAGTATTCATCCTGGTCATTAATATTTAAAGGAGCATCAGTTGTATTAGAACCCAGACAACCATGTTCTGTACAAAAAGGTGTTTGTTTGTATAGTCAAAAACAACATTTGTTTAAGATTAAAGAGTTCACCCATATTACAAAATAAGGTCTATTTGTTCTCTTTACTCTGAAGAGTGTCAATGCCATGCACAATGAGACTGTCAGAACCAGTGAGAAGGCAACAAATATCGATCTTGTAATTTGGATGAATTATCCTTTTAAAACACATAAAATGGTCAATAGGTTTGGATGATCACACAAATGACAAAAGAAAAAATCCAAACACCTATATCATGAGCATAACCCAAAAAACACCACAACATACAACTCAGAATCCATTCCTGTCATTGTAAAATTACACAGCCACCTTATGATAACAGGAGCACTAAGAGCGAGGGGGAGAGGAGTTGCAGTGGATCAATACACTGTCTATTAAGGTTAAAAGCAACTTAAGCGATACGACAGGTCCCACACTACAAAAGTCAAGCAGAAATTTTCCCATCTTGTTTCTATACAAACAAGGCTGCTTAAAGAGCACCTTGGTCCAATTATACACAGCGGAATTATACACAACTCGTTTTCTAGATAGGGAACAGGCTGCCGTTCGGAATGCGGCCTGAGAAAGTGGCAAGAGCTGTCACAGCAGATATGGTAAAGAGCTGGTTTGACATTAAAACGAGAGGATTGGGAGAGTCAGGGGGCGGCTCGGCCCTTTAACCTACCGCTCCCAAAATAGCGTTGGTTGGACGATGACGACGGTGACACATAAAATTAGGGAAGTCAACATTTCATAGCCATTGTACATTAAAATGAATGACTGAAAGTCAAATATTGGCGAGTGCTTGAGCACGAAGAGGTTGCGGACGTCTTGGTTATTTATTTGGAAACAGGACCTTCCAGTCTCTTGACTCTTACCAGCAGCAACATCCGTGCCTCCGGCTGCATATTTGTACACACACACAAACACACACTGGAGTAACCAGCCCAAACACACACAAAACCAACCCTACCACCTGCTGACTCTCAGTCTAACAAGTCAAACTCAAAGTGAATCCCTGTTGATTTGTAGCAAGAAAAAGTATGCAAGTATTTATCTAGTCTAGCCCTGCCCACTCAAAACCCCTTGAGCTTGTTCGTACAAATTATGGCTCCCCAATTTCACCGTAAAATGATGAGTCAACTAAGAGCGATATGTTAATACGATGGTTTTCTTCTTGTTAAAATAGCACCCATAACTATCAGATACCGACCACTGCGATTCAGTCCTGGTACACACTTTAAATTGTTGGCAGCAGACAACATAGCAGTTAGAGCATCTGACCTGTGACGGAAAGGTTGCTAGATCAAATTCTGAGAAAGTAAGGTGAAAAGTTTGTCATTCTGCACTTGAGCAAGATAGTTAACACTAAATGCTCATGTAAGTCCCTTTGGTAAAAGCTTTTGCTAAATTACCAAAAGATAAAACACTTTATTAATATAATTTTGCATTTAATTTGTCTTGCTAATATTTTTTTCATAGTACTGTGTATCATGTGTCACTATTTCTAAGTTTCTTTTATTAACTTCAATATTCATTTTTGGAAAAGGGCCCACAAGCATTTAACAGTTAGTCCACACCTGTTTATTAACAAAGTAAGCATCTAACTCTTAGTCAATGGCTGTTTTTAATTAACCAACTAAGGATTTGAATCAGAATCCAATAATATATGTATAGTAAGTACAATTTGAGGTGTGCCCAATTCTACACTGATACCACACCACCACACCATTTGATATGACCTACTAACAAACATTTAGTCGACCCTACAAAAACGTTCTTTGTGTTTATTTCCGCAATAAGCCACAAGGGACTATGTTATATGGCCAATAAACCACAGCTATGTTCTGTTCCTTCGCACAGTGGCTGAAATCCAGCCCTTTGTATACTGACCAAATGCTACAAACCGATAAGATGCCTAATAGCCATTACAAACTTGTTACCAGCATAAATAGAACAACAAGATTTCATTTTGCCATAACCGTGGTATATAGTCGAATATACTACCACTTTCGATCAATCAACATCAAGCACCCGGTTTACAAAGTGACTACAAAAAAAAAACTTTTAAGACTGTACAAAACAAAATTTGTCCAACACCTCATGTAAACCAGTTAAAAAACATCTGAAAGAATTTGATTGGATTGTTATAGGCATTGTAGTAACCGCTCTACTCCAGCTTCAAAATGTTTTACTTATCCAGGATGACTGACAGTAGTGATTGCACACATTCCCATACTCTTTTGCATTGGCCCCTTATGAGACTCCGGCGTTGTAAGCACATGCTTTACCAATTGAGCTACACGGGGCCAATGGGATTGGAGTTTCAGTACAGCTCTTACCTCCTTAAATAAATATTAGATTTGGCTTTCATTACAAGAGTGGAACATCACTAGGAAAACATATTACATATGATCAAATCAACTGCAACGGATTATCCTAATCAATCCATTTATCATAACCAAGGGACAAAAATAAGCTTAGGCTAAGAGTTAGTCATCAGCATCAGAGAGCTAGTTCACATTTATTCCCAAATATGGAAGCAACAGAACAGAATGCAGTGAAGAGGTTACAAAAAGTCTGACAACGTTCTAAACTTTAGAATGAAATGGTGCAATTGACTGGTGACAGAAGGTTTTTCACCAGACAGAAACCAAATTATTAAGCCACTTTCATTATAGCAATTGTGGCTAATTATAGACTACTAGGTCTAATTGTGGATGACTTGCCTTTTTTAACTAAGAAAGAAAAAAAGTGCAATGTTAGAAATACATATTGTATTGAGTTGGCCTATATTACATCTAATTCATTATTTGAACAAAGATATCATTGTATACAATTTTTAATAAATGTTGGAAAAAATGAATTCTGGTGAAATTAACATTCACTGTAAAAAGTTATAATATTCCCAGAATATGGATTATTGAAAAACTGTGCCAGATGTTTTGATGTATTTATTTGTGTTAGTATTGGGCTGAAATACAAATCCGCACCATTGGAGTGTGCCACGCAAATGGATGAGAAACACTAACACTGAGGGATAACACTTTGAATTTGGGAGACTGGCAGCCTTCTAACATTGTTACATTGCAACATTCAATGTTCTTTGATAATTCAAGAAGTCTGAGTGCTTCGATTCCCTGCTATGCAAGAACGCAAAGTTGCACAGAACCCTTCAAGGTACTTACAAGCAACAGCTCAACAAGAACAGTGTGTTTTTCTTTTTTTAGAATTATAAATCAAGGCTTTTGAATGCCTGTCAACAGCAGACCAAAATCCCAAATCGGGATTCCTCGCTAGAAAATAGGGAATTGGCCTTCTCCTGATAATCTTCCTCAGCCGGAGGCTGACAGCCTGGCTTCAAGCTCCAACAAGTTTTCTTTGAACGACTTAATAAAGCCTAGCCGTCTGAGGCTGAGATTAAGACGGATTTGGTCTGTGAGTCTCCCAGGCTCACTTCACATTCCTGGCCTGACTGAATGACTGCAACACACATCATTTCCTAGAGTACATAGGTTTTGGTCAAAGGTAGTGCACTATTTGCTGGATTCTGAAATTCAGTGTCAACAATATTCAAGGCATCCTGCAGATGCTCTAACACAAAGTGACTTAGATCAGCAATTAGGATGATTTTTTCAAACCTGTGGCAATAAAACCCACAACCTTGATATTTTAAGTGCCAAGCTCTATCAAATGAGCTGCACAGGGCCCCATACTAGCATTGTACTGCCTAATGCAGTGTTTCCCCACTCCATTCCGCCATTTCCCAACACTAGCCCTGGTAAAGGCCGCCAGTTGAAACTTGTCAACTAATAACCATCAAGCCCTCAATTTGTTCAATCAGGTGAGTTTGTTGTAAATTTAAAACAAAATGCGTACTATTGCGTGTACTGGGGGTTGGAAACTGACCTTTTGGATAATTGACTATTACATTAAATAAGACACTCGCAACACTTATCCAAAACTATATGGGGTGATGGTATTCCAGGTATAACAAAATAGGTGATTTAGCAGATGCCTTTTACATATATTTCAGTACTTAGGCCAGCGTGTTGCAAGAGTTTTTCCATAAAGAGTAGTAGCTTGAATTCAAACCCACACAGCAGTACATGCGCAACATAGGTATCGGCTAGAGTGCTGAACCACCTTGAGACCATAGCATGCGCACTTCTACAGTATAGGAGTTGCTCTAGATGGGAATCCTGAGCTGTGGGAAGGGTTGGAAGCATGTTGCATATTGTTTTAAATTTCCTTGAAAACTGCTGCATTGTGCCCAGTTCTGCAATTTTTTGCCAGGATGTCTTTTTCGGCATATAGTGTCTAGCCATAGCCTAATAGCACTTTGTCATTCTATTATTGTAGAATTTACAAAAATACACAAGTTGTGAGTAGAGGTGAATACAAAAGGCCTTTAAAAATCCAATAGTTTAATTTTCTTAAAAATACACATCTACTAGGTAAATTCAGTTGAAAACAATTTCGTCTTCATAACATCGACCTGGGAGCAAATGTGTTTAAATGCCCTGCTCCATGACAGAATGACCGTTTTTACACCTTGCCGGCTCAGAGATTCAATTTACACTGAACTAACATTCAGCTCTGGAAAAAATTAAGAGACCACTGCACCTTTTCCTTTCCTTTCCAAAACAGTCAAAAAGGAACGTTTTGAGTGAGGAACAGAAGGGGTAAAATTAAGAGACCACTGCAAATTGAACGCTTCTGTTCCTCACTCAAAACTTTCCTTTTCAACGTTTTTGGAAAGGAAAGAAAAAGGTGCAGTGGTCTCTTAATTCCTTCTAGAGCTGTATAGTGCCAATCCAAAGTTTGGACCAATTCATACTTACACATTCACTTGAATGGGTAAGTGTGTCCAAACCATAGACTGGTACGGTATAAACGCAACATTCTACAATTTCAAAGATTTTACTGACTTACAGTACATGTACAGACAAATGAAGTACGCCATAATCTATGGACTTAAAATGACTGTAAATAAAAACAAAAAACCTGGAAAGCCTAGTACAGCCGGCCCGCAATAAAATGTGTTAATCGTGGCTGCCCTCTCGAGAATCGAACCTGGGTCGCCAACGTGAAAGGCTGTGACGTTAACAACCACGCCACAGAGCTGTACATTTACCAGATGTCAGTACAGCCTCTTGGCATATAATTTTGTCACACATTAACATCACACCGAGTTTGAATATTTCATTAGACACCATTAAACTGAGTAACGCTTATTATTAAGATTACCTCCACCACAAATAGTATCTATGAACTGTATAACTTTTGCCACTGGATGTTTTAAAACCTTATTAGCAAATGATATGTCACTAGACACCATTAAGCATTGTGTTAAACTGAGTAACGTTTCTTAAGTTTACCTCCACCACAAATACCATCTATGAACTGTATGGCTTTTGCCACTGGCCGTTTTAACTGCTTATTAGCCATTCGTGAATGACACTGATACAATAACTACTGTATCAATATAGGTGACGATAAAAGACTTTTTCGTCAAGTGAAAAGACGAGAGAATCGTGTAGCCAGCGAAGTGTTTGTCTATCCCAAAGAAATCCTAAGACATAATTCGAAAATCCACCAGAAATAGTCGCAATATAACAGTAAACTGTTTCATTTTAGGCTTCCCATAACATAGCTACTGAAGGTTGTAGCCAGCTAAGTTTGTCTATCCTGAACAAATCCTCTTTTGCCACTGGCCATTTTAACAGCTAATTAGCCATTCGTGAATGACATTGATACTGTATCTATCAATATAGGTGACAATAACTGACTTTTTTTGTCAAGTGAAAACACGAGAGAATCATGTAGCCAGCGAAGTGTTTGTCTATCCTGAACAAATCCTAATTTCCACCAGAACTGTTTTATTTTAGGCTTCCTATTTTACGTAGCTCCATAGGGATGTAGCCAGCAAAGTTTTTGTCTTTCCTGAACCTCAAGCATAATGTGTTTTGACTATTACGGGAGTCGAACGCGGGACCTGCTGTTCCGGAGCCCGCGTCTCTAACCACTATGCTATTTAACAAGGGTTGCTCGCTCACTCACTCAGTAAGAGACATTCGCTCTTCTAGGCCAGCTCCGCTTACGCGGTCTGGCAAATATGCATCTAATGTTCACAGATACTTTGAAAAATGTAGGGGTGTGAGCAGTGTTAGAAACTTTTTGGCTCAACTGCCAAGGGGACTGGTAGATGAAAAAATCCACCTGACAAGCATATATTTTACCGGCCAAAGTAATAAATTGCCTTTTTGTGTCATGTATAAATTAATTTCAGTACATTTCATTGAGATAAGGTATTGTGTTGAATACAAACTTTTTATTTCCGAACAAATTAGTTGTTTCTGCTTTCACCTTTAGCATACTGGCCACACACAGAACAACTTGTCACCACAGCCTCAAAATCATACTGCAGCCAGCCTCTTGAAACACCTTTATCTCCAAACCTCCAATTCTCACAAGCGTTCTTTTTCTATGTGATGCTACAAATATGTTTTTCATGTATTGCAATGACATCATCGCTTTACACCAGTATCTCTTCCTTGTCAACTTTCTTAACATTATTTGACAATACTTACTTGACATCAGTCCCTAATAACTAGTACTCCCCCTCAATTAACTATTCTCTAAAACTGTTCATGAATTCCCTCCCAGATTTATAACACAAACCCTCTCCAAAGCTAATGAGCAAAAGCAAATTAACAACAATAACATCAAAATCAGTTTTTTATATTAGAAAGTTCTCTGCATTAACTTAAGCGCTAACCATTTCTCAATGTGCTCAACCTTATAATATTCTTTACCTTGTATAATATTATTTAAATAGTAATTTGTTTAACTAACATTGTATCCCATGTAGTTTTTCCTTTGAAAATGTACACAATATACACTACATATGGCATACTTTAATTTTGAAGGCAAAATATGAAAACCGGAAGTCTTATTGTTGCTGCCGAATCTCTAATGTTACCCGCATGACGCTAATCCAGTGTAGCTATCAAGTTGTGACAGTTAGCTAGCTAGCTTCTTACCTTGCGTTGTCGTTCAGATGACGGCTACCTTCTTTATGTCGATGTGACAGCCACTTACTGACAGTTCAAAAGAAACGTGCACATGCACAGACCCAGTCAGTTACTTTATTCTGACCTCACTCGCTAGTAGTGATGGGAAGATCAACTCTTTCTACTGACTTGGATCTTGTTCAGGAAAGTCTTGAGTCGTTCATGAAAAAGTTTGAATCTTCCGAGTCATTTCGTTCATTTGAGTCAGTAAGGTCTACAGCTAACCCCACCCACCACCCCACCGGGGCCAACGATTGCTCATCATAATGACTTTTACGTGTCTTTTCTAGAACCAAATGCTTGTTTTACTCTATGATTGCAACTATGTCTATCATTACAATCAATAATCAAATACTACATTAATTACCAGTAGGCGTCCAATTATCTGTTACAAACATGTATTTACAATGCTACTTTGTTGATAAACTTGTCTTTGAGAACATCAAACTAACAGCTGTTGGATAGAGAGTAGGCTACTGAGCTGGAAGCCAGCACTTGGGGTAGAACTCCGCTGGCAAACGTTCAAATGAACAAAACAATCGTTCTATTGAACGATAAAACTGAATGAGTTGGTCGTTCACGAGTCTTTTTCACTTAGGCAAAAGCTCAGTGTACGATTTCATCTGTGTTTATCATTACAATCAATAATCAACTACTACACTAATTATTTAGACCTACCATGTGTCCAATTATCTGTTACAAACGTCTTTATAATGCTATTGTCTTGATCTATTTTTAGTTGCGAACGTAACAACGTATTCCGCGGTTGGGTAGGCCTCCGCTGCCAGTCGTTCAAATGAACGAAACAACAGTTCAATTGAACGATAAAACTGAACGAGTCAGTTATTCACAAGTCTTTTTTACTTAGGCAAAGGCAACGGCTCCATGCTTGTTTTCATCTGGCTTTTTTCATGACATCAGTAATCAAATAACTATAATTATTATAGTCTGCAAACAATTATCAGTTATAAACTGATGACTGAACATCATGTCTTTATGATGTTCCTGCCTTGATCTATTTTACTCTGCGAATGTACATAGACGTTGATCGGAGAACTGAGCTGGAGGACCCGGTATGAAGCAAGTGATGATGTAGAAATCCACTGTCAAACGTTCGAATGAACGATACAATTGAACGTGTCACTAGAAAAAAAGGACTTAACGAGTCCCGAGTCACTAAAAAGATTTGTTCAAAACGAACGAATCGTGCACAAACTGTACTTCACTCCTCGCTAGCTTGATACTCAGAGCGTTGTTGCTTTGCTCTGATGCCCGTGCGATTGTAAACAGCGCGCGATGGAAAATGCGCTAAGTAAAATGAGCTTAGCTTGGTATGAAAAAAAAAAAGAATCGTCTGTCATAAAAACATTTTGTTTTTCTGTTGCGACGCATCACAACTTAGCAGCGCTGCTCTGATTACAATAATAGGGAAACATGTAGGTACAAACATTTACCCGCCAGTTTGGCGGATAGCCTTCTGACGGTGCATTCACACTATTCGCGAAATTATGCATAGCCAACGCTAGCATCGCCCAGAGTGCTTCGCCTGTAGCATACTTGTGGGTGTGTCTTTGGGCGAACTAGCATCATAACAGCAGGTAAGCTGTGTATCAAAGTTTGAGAATAGCACATTTGTATGAAGGAATGTCAGATTATTACAATAGTAAAAATTGGAATAGAAACGTATTTTAATACATTTTTACATTTTATATATCTCTACTCAATTCATATGCCTCATTAATGTAATTCTTACAACCTGTAATGCTAGCTAGCAAACCAGCTTGCTAGAATTAGGTAGCCACCAGTCAGCTAAGGTATCTAATATTGACACCAGAAGCACCAACTATCTCGGCCACCTGTCTCCACACTGCATTTTCTTTTGTTTGCGTCTCTGTAGGCAAATAGCGTGCAATCTTACAGCTCAGGGAATCCCATCACTGCTACTAAAAGTCATCCATCTTTTTAAAAAGGACCGTAAAATTTTAATTCTGTTTAAGTTCTTTTAATTGTACAGAGAGCATTTCACAACCACCTACGCAAAATGCCGTGATTGGTCAGTCCCCAGCGATAGGCGCGGGTGATTTGCATAAAGTTGGAAAATCTGAACATTTTCTTCGCCTCTCACGGATCCCACGCATCGCCCCAGAAGCCACTCGCTCGCCACGCTTCCTTTCATTGAATTTAATTTAGCCATCGCCCCCATCGCGAATAGTGTGAATGCACCACGAGATTTACTCGCCAAACATAAAATCTACCCGCATTTGGCACTTGGCGAGTGTTATTTTCATCAGCTGTCCGAGTGGGTGGTTTCAGTCTATTCAACTGATGAAGAAGCCTGATTTGGAGGTTTGAGCCGATATGATTACTAGGGGTGAGAACAAACAGTCGAATTGTTGACATTTCAACAAGGATGGCATTTAGCGACAAGTTAATCTAAATTTCAAAAGTAACAAAAAAATGTGTACAACCGATTGACACACTTGGCGGCAGTAATGACAGATTATTTCTTATAGACTAAACAATTCTGGCTAACGTTCAAGTACAGGGAATTATCATGGCTAGTGAAAGCTTACCTGTGCATCCCAGCAACATCTGTACTGGTTAAAAGGGTTTTAAGCTGCGGGCCTGATAGTCAACAGACTATGTAAGCCTACTCGTCTACTCCTGGAGCACGTGGACAAGCTAATTTTTCAAAACAAGGATAAATTCTCATCATAATATGGACACTGCCTAATGATTCTTTACATTTCTGTTAAGATCTTGCATCTATGGATGCACTACACAGATTGTGTTTGTATTTTGTTCATTCATTTTATATAATGTATTCCTATTAAGCTTCCTTCCAAGGAAAAGTTTTATTCACTGGAACTTGAACGCATCGGTAGGTTTGTTTGATTTAATTTAATGCAGACTGTAAGGTAACTCTGTTAGTCTATATATTAAACGTAGTTTCGTTTGGAAAGTAGTTTTGAGGCACTGTATATGAATAAATAGCTGGCTAGATGGTCTAATATATTTTGTATTTTGTTGTTATGGCCAGAAAACATTGACACAAATACATTAGCTAATGTAAGGCAATTCAATATCTCCGTGCTAATTCATGGGAGACACCACTTGTATTTTGAAGATGTTTATAGTTCATTTGCAACTGTAATTAATGGAAAAGCTTGTAACAATAATTTGAAATAAATCACTTGTAATAATATACTAACACCTTGACAGGCCTATGGTTATTTGCTGCTGTTATGGAATTTTTGAATCAAAATGTATCCCAAGTAAAAGTATATCTAGCCTAATTGTTTATACTAAAATGTTTAATTTAGTACCTCTCTTTTTGGCACTAGTGGGTGGGGTCGACTATTCAACAACAAAAGCTGAGGAATTATAGTTAATGAAAATATTTGTCATGCACATCCCTAATGCTTACATATGGTCTGCGGTTTTGAGGCCTGTTGGACATAGAGCCAAATTCTGCAAAACTAAATTAAAAACTACATTATGAACATTAAATACTCTGCCAACAGCTTTGGTGGACATTCCCGCAAAACTGCATATCTTACCATGGCCTTTTACATTCCCAAAGAAAAAAGGCACCTGTGTAATGATGCTGTTTAACCAGCTTCTTAAAATGACCACCTGTCAGATGGATGGATTATCTTGGTAAAAGAGAAATCCTTACTTACAAGTTAAATTTTTTAACAACATTCAAATTAAATATGCTTTTAATCAAACCTAGCTGGATGCGATTCATCTCTGTGAAACCAGGAAATGTGTTCACACAAGTGAAGACCTTGCGGAGTATAAGAGCATGTGTGAAAACATTTGCCTCAGCCAGAACTTTATCAAAATCAGCAATTGGCAGGTTGCTGAAAACACGACTTTAAAGATAAAAAAAAAAAAAAATTGGCATGGTCAAATTCAAGGGTTTTGGGCTTAGTATAAAATGGGTATAAGCAACATACTCAAACCAACATTACCACTAATGCCATGATCTCACTGGGTCATACAGCCTTGTGGTTAAAGCCCCGGACCAGTAACAGAGGGTTAGTGATTTGGAGCCCTGACCGACAAGTAAGAAAATGTGGTCGTGCCCTTGAGCAACGCACTTGACCATAAGTGCGACTAAGTCGCTCTGGATAAAAGTGCCTGCTAAATTTTGTAAAAATAACAATATACTGCACTGCTGTGTATTACTATCATTATAGCCAGGGGGCTGGGGCAAGGAAGCACTGCTCCAGAAAAGCCAGTTACATACCCTGTGGCTCTCCAGAAACCAGGTATTGCCTGGTATTCAGGTGGCATGACACTTGTATTTACACTAGAATCTTGAGTCAGTGCATTTCAAATGTTTCAGGGGGTTTCAGACAGTAACAGTAGTTACTGGAGTAGTAGGGGAGGTGAGAACAGAATAAAATGACAAAAAAATAAAAGGCTAAATAACACATATGGGCAATTACAGAAGCAAGATTTAAGACCATCTGCCATGAGAATTTGTTTTTGGGATTTTTTATTTGATATTGTAGTCATGTGAGCAGTGACCCACGAGATCTAAGTTCAAAGGTAAAAAGGAAGCCTAAACTAACACCGACACATTTATCAGGGAAGTCTTTTTACTTGTGATCATCAAGTGCTGTTGCTGATGATCATTCATCATCAGTAACAGCACTTGTTCAACAGGGAGCGCCATGTTGGGAATGAAGTAAACAAACTTGTTAGTGAAGCTAAATGCCATTCAGGTCATGGGGCTGGTCTATATATAATTTCAGTTGGATTTAAATCTAAATGTTGTCCTGATGAATTGTGATAAAGAAAATACGGTCTTGAGGAAGTGAGGCGAGTCGGGCAAAGTTGCCCCGGGACGCCAAGATTGTTAGTTCAGCATTTTCCCCGCTGAATGGGAATTGGGGAGGGCAATCGGCTCCTAGACCTATACCTAAAGGAAACTTTCCACTCAGAGTGAGGTGAGATTCTTACCGGGCTCCAGTTTGATGACCTTGATGGCTGCCAGCTCCCCTGTGGTAACGTTCCGAGCCTGGAAGACAGACAAGAGAAAGGGTGAGCACATCGACCAGCCTTCCAAAAACACACACGGAAAGACATGGGCGATCGATGAAGAGCTGCCCAAGAGTACACCTTGAGGACGCTGTGCTTTAAAACCAAGGCTCGACTGAGAAGTGTGCTTGATCAACTTAAACAGCTACGGTGAAAATTTGCTTAGTCACAGAGACACAGTTTTTTGGAGATACTGGTGTAGTGGTACTACAGCTTATTTTGGTTCCGGTAACACTCCCTTTGTAGACTGCAGAGGATCTACAGGTGGATCAGTAACATTATAATGATCTACTAACCCTAACGTTAACTGATTCTTAATTGAACCCTAACCCTACGAAGCAGTTGATTATCATTAGTTTGTTTATAGTATGGCTATCTTCAGATTATCTACAGATGGACATTTGGAATCTTAAAATACGTTGTAAATTGTTCTTATGTCAACCAGTCAGGTAAGGAATCATTCGTCACAAGGAAACATTTGTTTCATGTGTTCAGTGAGAAGACAAAAGTCATTATGGATTGAGAAGCGCTGTGATTCATCAAGACCAAAAAAATATAATTCAGATAATACAATTCATTTTTTTGTGGAGAAATGCAAAACCTTGAATAAAGGTTAATTGTGCAGTGAAAAGTCTAAACAAAGTAATCAAACAAAAAGACAAACAAGGATTACAGTAAGGCTTCAGGGTAAACATTTGGTCATTTCGCAGACGATCTTCCTAGGCCACTTGTGGTTAGCGCTTTAATCATAATATAGCTAGGTGGGACAACCACCCAACCCAGTAATAGTAAGTTAATTTTACTCAATGAGGTATGCATCAGCAAAGTCAGTGCTAGATGGGGGGAAAAGGTGTTAGGGGAGGTATGTATGTATTTCAGGAGGTTTTTGAAAATCTGCAGGGATTCTGCTATCTTGGCTTCAAAAGCAAGGTGGTTCCACCACCTGAACAGAGAGGCACTTTTATTGGGTTGAACAGGAGCTAGACAGGGATAGACTATCCGCACAGGGATTAAGGCTGAGGTTACAGTTGGCATTAGATGGCAGTGAGGTGAAGGTCAAGTTAGTGTTAAGGTCAGTGTTGAGGGGGTTTAGACTGCTACAAGAACACTTTTCCCCTTCAGATTGCACTCTCAAGAGGCAGTGGATCGAAGGCATGGGAGGAAATGAGCAAGATCAATGATATGAGTCTATTCTTTTCTAGCTTTCTAACTGCTCGGCCATCAGACGATGCCCAGAACACCGGTTTAGCAGCAGGTGTGATGAGCCAGAAAAATCACCCCCAACCCAAAAACAAAAAAAGATAATTTGAGCAGGCAAGCACTCAGTGCAAGTTAATGATGGTCTAAGCTCCAAGCGAATGCCACAGAAAACAAAACGTCGGCAGGATGCAGCCATAAGATACCCAAGATGCCGTGTGTAGAAGAAAGGACGTACGTAGCAGACGCCAGGGAGCAAATGTCCTACTTATAACGGCATCACAGCATTTGTTACAACAAAGGTTGCACTTCCGCACTTACTCGGTAGCAATAGAAAAGCAATTAGAAAAGCAATACATTGATTTTACACACAAGACAAAGGTTTTGGCCACACACACACACACACACACACACACACACACACACACACACACACACACACACACACACACACACACACACACA
>JACXGI010012731.1:0-22153 GCA_016801175.1 Esox masquinongy | reverse complement strand
CTCTCCCCCCTTACCTGTCTCTCCTCCCTCATCTCACCTGTCTCTCACCACCCCTCTCCCCCCTTACCTGTCTCTCCCCCCTTACCTCATTCTCCCCCCCTCTCTTTACCCCCCCCCTTAACTCTATCCCACCTTTTCCTTATCTGCTCCCCCTCCCTCTGTCCTGTGCTCTCTTTGTCCCAACATTCAACTGACCCTGTTCTAACACTCTTTCACCAGGGTTCATTTTTACAGTTGCCTTCGATACTCAGCTGAGGTTTAAGGTGGATTCATCCATGTACAGGTAATTCTCTAATCAGTCTGGACTATGGTCCTCCCTGATGCCTTAATCGTATCATCCCCAGGCATGGCATCACGTCTAAGAATACACCGTAGTTCAGACTTCAAACTGGGAATGGAGCACCGGATACACGGGGACAAAGCCAGGATTTCTAGACCTGTTCATCCAGGGAGCACTAAAGCTCGGTTTTCACTGGTGAGAAAAGCCACCAAATCCCCCAGTAAGGGCCAATTATATCACACAGAGTCATCTTGATGGGTAAAACCATGCAACTGTGTGAAACACTTCACTATCACTGATCCAGTTTAACCTGACGAGCCTGTTCCCAAGCAGAGCTAATCAGTTTCTGTATCGTACTTTTGCACAAAGTAAGAATCTAATCACAGGTTTTTTGTCGGCCTTTCTATATACAGTAAGGCATCATGTTGTTCATTCTATCACATTCATTTCCTACAGAAAAGAAAACTGACATTGCTTGCAGAGGTCTTGGATTTCACCTCTGAGGCACCTCTGTTTATCTATTAAAAAGAAGTAAAGAACCATAGCAACCATTGCGATTAAAGGAAACAGCAGTCTAAATATAATTTATCTTCAACATGTGCGCCCCTTCACCCTTCACAATCTATGTACATATCCTCTGTAAAAGACTCAGGGAAATCTTCACAATACCAAAAGCTGTGCTGTTTCTCATCTGTTTCTCATTGATAATCTGGTTCGACTTCTCAGTTAAAAAAAACAACATAAAACTGATTTTAAAATAAAAAAAATGTGCACAGACACACTGCGGTGATAGAGCAGGGAGAAGTGAATCATAGCATCTGGATGATTCTGAGGGGTTTTACCAGCATGGCGAGGAAGCAACGTTTGCAACAACATGTCAGTGAAAGTGCAGGTAGGCAGACAGGACTGGCCATTTCCTTCAAAGGACCATCTACATTACAACCAAGCCCAGCAGATGTCCACAGGCCAACGTCTAACCCTAATCCATAACCTCAACCTAACTTTATGCCTAAACCTAAGACCAATTGTAACTTTTGTCCTTATCCTTATGCGTAAAGCATGCAAAGATTTTATCGTGGTTTGGGGATGTTTTTGTCTCTGATATATAGTCAGGCACACACACACTCACACACCTCAGCAGAGTGTGTGTGTGTGTGTGTGTGTGTGTGTAAAGAGCAACTGCCACTCCAAGAATCCCAACCACTCTACCCTCTCGGCATTAACTGCTGTTACCTTGTCAAGGGAGGGAGGAGGTTAGAGGGGGAAGGAGAGGGTACAGCACCAGGAAACTGAAGGGCCGAGACAGGGAGGACTATATTTAGATGACACCCTGTCACCTTCCCTTCCCCTCCCCAGAAAATCTGCCCACTGCAAGGTCCCTGCCAACACAGAGGGGATTGGACCTGCCTGCGTGTCCAGTTCCTCCCCAGATCCGTTTACACGCACACACGCACGCACGCACATATGCGAAACTGCACCAGAGACAAAAAGCACCATTCATCATATGGGCCCAGATGTGCATAGATGTGCATATACTGAGGCCACTAACATTTAGCACAAATAAATTCCAAACCCTTCATCGGCATCAAACAAAGATCATCATGTGGATTCTGATATACTTTATTCTGTTTCTAACATTATACCAACACAGTAGAAAGACACACGCAGACTCAAGAGCCACCCATCAAGATCACTGGGCTGAACCACTTCCCCACAAACCCAGCTAACACACCCAGGGTTGGACTACACGCAGAGATTCACTGGGGCCGGAACCGTTGGGCCAAACCGGAGGCCTGAGAAGCACAAAAAAAAAAAAATTAGATTATTATTACTATTACTTTGTTTTCCTGACTTCAGCCGTGTGACCTGTTGCATCGGTTGTCATTTGGGCAGCATGCAAGCCAAAGTACAGCTGCAGGAAAAACCTGGGCTACATATTGGAAACAGCTGAAAAGAGAATACTCTTTTTCTCAGCAACTCACAATGGGAGAACATCAATGTCAAAAAAGAATCTGGGCCCGGTTAAGACAAATATCATCAATACCGTCCATTGGGAAAAACACCGCCTCCCTGGAGCCACTCTGAAGGTCCAGCAGATTTACAATAGTTAACTGCTAAACCATGGAGCTACTGTATGTATCCGAGCCTCCCAGTCACTACCTCCACCCCCCCCTCCACTAAACCATGGAGCTACTGTATGTATCCGAGCCTCCCAGTCACTACCTCCACCCCCCCCTCCACTTCCTCCTGCGGGTCATGTGGACTATAGTGGATGATTAACCATGGTTGTGGTCCACAATACCTCAAACTACTGACCTCACAGCATAGAGTTTCAACACTGTAGGAGTCTCATTAAATTAACAGATGTATGTCAATTACTACATTATGCATGTCATAATCCCTCAAAGTTCCAAAAGGGGGAAAACAAATGGCAGTGGTGATGCATTTTCTTAATTTACCTGTAGGCATGTGAAAGATGGCACATAGCCTAGAGATTAGGGAATCGGACCAGTAACGACAGTTGCTTGGCTGAAAAAAAATATATATATTTTTTTTCAAGGCAGTTATCCATAATTGCCACCCGAAAACTTATCATGGCAGGCCCCTGCACCCATTTAATGCTGAATGGTTAACTTGAATGAAACAGACCTCAGTTTTATGGTTGTCCAAACTGATAACTAACCCCTACACTATACCAGAAATAAATTATTTTCCTTACAATATTGTAATATAATTTCAAAAAATATTTTATGCAGGTTATATAGGAATATTTGCAATAAATAGCATCTAAATGATGTTACATGCAAACTGATAATAATGTCTTAATGTTTTCTCTGAAAGTTGTGAGTTCTATTACACAATATCAATACTTCCGTCGCTGACAACTCTAAGCCCTTTCATCAGCTGATTTCAGCCTGTGCGTGGCTGTAGATTGACTGCAATGAATGGAATGTTCAAATGGAATGTTGGCATATTGGCAATTATTTCAATATTTTTAAATGTATCGAATCGGTCTAATAAAACTGTCTGTCTAGCTAACAAACATAACATGCAGTAATGCAGTTAATGGAACTGACTTAAAACAATGGAAATGTATCGTGGCACATTGTGGAAAGCTCCTGAATCTCCTTATTGCTAGCCCTCCCCCTGGCCTCCACTTTGTTAGATGATGGGGTTTTTTGCTGTAGGGGAGACAAGTATGAAGGCATATTTCTACGCCCCACGGTCTGCGTTCCATTTACCTCTTTAACAAATGAATCCACCCAAAAGAACGTCCATTCATGTTCAAATCTCTCCCTCACTCATGCACGCACACACACGCACGCACGCGCACACACACACACACGGCAAGTAAGACTTGCCTTCCTGACAGAAGTGACTCTTGATGAGTGTTTCATAAATCCAAACCCAGCTGTCTCTGTTAAATGGTTAACCACTGCATAACAGATGAGTACTCTGTTAGTGGAGCACAGTGTTTCTCACTGAATATAACTGTTGTGGGGAAGAAATAGTAGTGGTAGTATTAGTGGTAGTAGTGGTTTTATACGCTTTGTTAGTCATGACCTCTCCACCACAGAAACAGGGACCAAGAAAGCCCGCTGATGTAAACAGACAATGCAGTCAAATGTGCTAATCTATGCCAGTCGACAACGGCAGCGGTTTGGTTTCATAGCTTCAACACTTCTTGAGGCCCTTTGGAGTTGCTGAAACAGCCAGTGTGAAGGTGTGGCTGAGCGCTCAAGTTGCCATAGGAATCCGGGCAACAAGGAGAGACAGGTATGTACTGGAAGCCGTCTCGACAGAACTAGTGATGATGGACTAGTAGATCAAACTGTATTAACCTCTCACACATACACAAAGCCAGTTGGTCCATATTACGGGTGTTTGAATTTAATTCACAGACACTGCATTGAAACAGTGTGCACCAGTGATACGGTCGATCTCCCACAGGAGACAGATACAGAATAATCAGATCAGCCGTGATAACAGGAAATCAAGATGAGTCATCTACAGTATGTCCTTTAACCATGTTTCCTGAGTGAACACTGGGGCTGTTCGCTGCACTTTATAATATTGTAATGCTTTAAACAGTGACTATACACTCTGCATTTACGGTGCAGAGCTTTAAACAGGGACTATTTACTGTACTCAGTTTAAACAGTGACTACGGGAGGCAGTGAGACGGCGGCACATGCGGACCAACTAAAGAGATAAAACCAAATAGCTGTTCGCAAAAAAAAAAAAAAGCAGCAGGAAAGACTTACGCTGCTTTATATTATGATTATTACATTTGTTGTTCAGGTTCCAAGGCGTTAACCCAGAAAACACTCCACAATTCTGACTTTACTTCTGGACTTCAAGGGCCCTAGATGTTCCTGAGTTCAGGGCCTTTACCCTGATCAGGTGTTTCTAACCCTGGCAGCACCACATATAGAAAGACAGAGCCTGACCGTATAAATAGGAGCCTGCTGCTAACCACCGTCTGGACGAGAGGAGTGCAGATAAGTGTGGATGAAAGATGTGGGCCAGACAGTGTAGTTACCCCTGCTCTGAGACACCTAGCGCTGGTATCAGGAGCCCTGCTACGGTGGTGACAGCGAAGCACATTCCGGCTCCTTCCTGTCGAACCAGGTCTCGTGTGCCAATGGGGGTGTAATCCAATTCCCAACACGGTCCATAATTCCAGCGACTACACTGGAGAGCAGCCGTTTCTGATGTCAATAACCAACCAGGGAAAAGGGTTAGACAAGACGGGATGAACTTGAACATCCCCAAAGTAAAAACAGACACGGCTCTGCTGTGTGTAGCCTGTTCAGCTTATGTATACAGACCCTATGGCGTCCGCTTGAAGGGTGGAGCTGACACTGGGAGTCGAGTGAGAAGGAGGAGTCTGACATGATATCCTGTGCTCAATCAACTCGGAGATAACTAAGGACACGTGGCCGCCGACAAATTTGGGGAGGAACGCCATCTTTTGCATTCTCTTCACATTGGGGATGAGATGAGCACCACCACACTTTTGAATCCCTGACCTGTACACGGTAGGACCTGCATCCATACACATCAACTCAAAACACGTGACACGAGCATCAGAATCACTGCCAGCGCAGTCATTCGTTTACCGGCTGAATTCACATAACCCAGAGGGGCCCCGATCATAATATCCGTTGACTCAGAGAGGGCATCGCTAATCCTAACCGGCCCGGCCCGGACTGAATGGTAACCGCTAATGGCGTAGGATCGAGGTAAGAGGGACATGCGAACCCCAGCTAAAGTGCGGGTGCATAACAAACACTCGGACGGCATCCAGAAATCACTGCAGTTACCGGAAGCAAGAAACGGCAAAAACAGCGACAGCGGGCACTATTTGAATATATACGGCTGACAGCAGGTTTCTGGAAACGGCGGTTGCAGGCTGGGGGAGGGCTCCATCACCTTCACCTCGCCATGTCATTATCTACAGCCAGTGTGGCTCCTCGACCCTGTGCCTTTGTTTATGCTTAACTAATGTTTACAGTGACTCCTTATCTGAGCAGACAAACGCTAAGAGCCTGTGTCTGCAGGGACGACAGTAATGGCTTTTATTCCCAACTCGCACTTTCTCTACAAACAAAAGTATACAGCAAAGTCAATGGTTTTACAATAACAATGAATGAAAATTGACATTTTAGACTATTTATTCAGTCACAGTAAGCTATGTGTTTACCAGCGCTGCAGTAACCAGGGTTCACGCGCAGTTTAGGATCTCACAAGGCAGGGCCATAAGCGTGGATTTAGACAAAGATCACCCATAACGCATGAACGAATATAATATGGGGCAAATACAGTCCACGAAAATATGGCTTCACTTATATGGGCCTACAAGTCCATTTCCACTAATATGGGGTGGAGGGGAATACATACCTCAATGTTTAGTAATGAAGGCACATCCCTGGAGCAATGCCCAGGATTTGTTCAGGCAAAATGAATTGTCGTTCTCCATGACTGTTTGAAAACTGTGATATGGCATGGGTAATCTTTACGATTACGTAGATAAATCTATCCTAATCTCTAAATGGAGTTAGAAGGAGTCTTGCATGTAAACAGTGGCTATCATTTGACACATTGTAGGTCTGTATTCTCTCACACAGTCCTTTGGTGTGCTAATACGCTGGCTTTTACTTTAGTGGTGGAAGGCATGGCAAAATGTGTTGGCTTAGATTCAATTTCTTCATTAAACCCAATCAGAAATAATCCCTTTACGCTCCATGCCTCACAAAAACATAGAAATACAGAAATAAACGTTCCATCTATTTTCCCCAGTTTTCCAGGTAGTGTCTGACTTGGGGGGGGGCATTCCCTCTTGAGGATGCTGGCGACAGATGTCTTCTTTGAGCTTCCCCCATAGTGCAATTGATTATCTATGGCGACTCCACTTTATGCCCAAGTTAGCTTGGCCATTTAAAATGAGCTGTGAGGCATTGATTACACAGACTCCTATCAGCTCATATAACTGAGGCAGACTTCACAACTATCAAAGTCCTTCACCTGGCTGTGATCAAGCAGTGCCGGAGACAATGATAAGCCTGACCAAAGTCTACTCTTAGCTACAGAGAAGTGTCCTTTTGATGGCGTTTTATTTACAGAAGAGTAGCTGCATGGTCCCTGGGTACTGCATTTAATGGACACTGAGTCGGCAAGGCCGACCAGACAGGACATCCCAGACCGCATTCCCCAGGGAAACATTTCAGTGGAGCACAAAATAAAGGGCAAGGGAAAAAACAATTAAGAGGCTCTTGATTTACTCTCCACGTGGGTATGACCTGTTTTAATAGGGAAGTGAGGGCCTCGTGTAAGAGGTCATGGTCCTTAACCCTTCTGGGGAGAAACAGAGTTAATCAGTTTTCGGCTGGCAACCAACCTCACAATAGTGGGAGAAATGAGTATCAGGTAACGGGGGGGGGGCATCTTGAAGTTTTTAATATGGGATACTTTTAATTTGATATAACACCTTTGATACAGCACCTTCATGTAGCAATATATCAAGCCATGTCAAAGCCATTATTAAAATAAAATGTAAAGCCTGTTGGCAACAATCCATAAAAATAACCAACGGGTTATCGCTGGTCAATACAGTATGTGTCCCTGAAATTGATGCGGCGAATTAAAACACCATGACACAAGGTGGAAAGTGCTGCTGCTTTGCTAAGGTAAGGTTTTCAAAAGACTCGAAAAGCAATTAAGTGGATTTCACAATATTAAAAGGAGGAAAGGCTCTCTCCAGAGCTTTGGAGAGAAGCGGAGTCAGTAGACTGTGAAATGCACCTTGACTGGGGAGCAAAACAAACAGGTAAGCTGGAGAGCCGGGTTCTCCTGCCTTTTCATCAACCATACAACAGCACTATAGGAAGACAGTTTTGCAGAACATTGGAACAGCCTTGCATGTGAGTAAAGAGCAGGACACAACTTCAATGGCACATGTCGGAAAAGCTTTTTAAGGACAATCAACCAATTCTAAGTTTAGCATTTAACCAAGAAAATGAGAAGACCACTGTTGTTTATACAGCGGAGTAAAAACAATACACTTTAATATAGTAAAGTAGGTAACTAAACAATATTTGCAGAGATAAATTGCTGAGCTCTGAATACATGCTCAGTGATGCGTTAAATCCTGTTTTAATAAAGAGGGAAGGAACCGTTCATAGTGAACTGTGCCAGTCCAGATAATCAAGTCCACTGGTGCTGTGGAGGAGCTCTGGGAAATGAAAGGCAAAGCAAACAGAGGCGCTGCTCCGTCCCTCAGCTCTGCTCGAGCCGCTAATCGTAGGCTGGATCTGAGAGGACAGACCTTAGGGACAGACAGCGCTCTGCTTGGCTGAACCAGGCAATTTGTTCTCAGTAATACTCTCTCCCCCCAAACCCCATAACGCCCCAAAGCCCTAAACCACCTCATCTACATGACCACTGAAGTGAGTGAACAAAGCCCTGAGACGTGTTGTTCTGTAGAGGGACCCCGGATCTGATTGACCACCACGGTGTTATTATGACATGCTAATATGCTGCAGGCAACGTCTTTTTAATAAATCACAGTCCACCTTTAGATCATTCCTAGTCAATTAAAAAATGTCAGTCTAATCATGTGAGCCTGTTGTTTCAAGGACACGTTTCCCACCGCATTCGGTACCAGAGACAGAAGGGTCCTCAACATACAATGTCGTCTTTGTTAACCTCAATCTGAAGCTTTTTTTTCTGCCTGTTTATTTTTTTAATTATTCGTACAATATAGTCAAGTGGGAGCAGCTGCTGAGAATTACCATGTCGGGATGTTAGGGGGTGGGGGTGGGGGGATAAAATGAGAATCAGATTATTTGTTAGTGGTCACTGGGACAGGGCTGGTATAACCTGATATTCTGAATCATAGTACGGAATCTAGAGCACTTATCAACGCCAGTAACATCCCGTCATCAAATCATCGGTCGCGCATCGCAGAGCAGTAGAAAACAGCAAACTGGGCGTGATTGTTTTAATGACGACACAGAGGAAAGAAGATATCAGAGGGGGTCACTATGAATTCAAGACGCCACATGGAAAGCGCTAACACTAAACAGGTAGGGATTTGTTCGGGGGGGGGGGAGAAATAGGTCGGGGGCGTTCGCCTCTTACCTTTGAAGGAGATGAAGACGCGGGGTGCAGCGTGAGGATCCATGATGTTGTGGTTGCACAGAGCCCCGACAACCAGGGCCAGAAGCATGTGGACCGTCCACAGACCGTCCAACAGCATGGTGAACCAACCTCCAGGAATACAACAATCAAAGCACTGGAGGAAAGAAGAATTACACAATTGAAAATTTCAGCCCCCCCCAAAAGCGGTAGGCATTATAACACAGCATCTGGGCACAGATGTCAAAACAGAGCTCTGTGAGAGGTTCTACATCCAAGCTATAACCATTTGAAATCACTGATGTATGGCGAACACACCCAAGCCGTTGGATCCGAAATCCCTTTGAAAGAAGATAATCGAACCAATTCCAAACAATTCCATTTGGCACAAGTCATGTTTGACATTTCTCAATGTGTGACAAAACATTAGGAACATCCTTCCTGTTGTGGAAGATACTGTTGTTCTCTCCTAGTCCTGACAAACACATTCCTCTTTCGTGACCACAAACTCTGTGTTCAACTCTGTAATTATGTAGTCACCTAATGTACTGTTCAACCTTGTTTTCTCACAATACACCTTGTCTTAACACAATCCGGTGTGAAAGAATTTGGTCACTGATTTAATCTCAGCTCAACGATAGAGAACACGGTACTGAGGATGAATGAAATCCCCGGAAGTGTTGCCACGGGTATTGTTGATTTCAACGCTAATAACGCTTCAATTACATTTTGTATTAGGAGCCACCCTAACAGAAATGAGCAATTAAATCAAGTTCAACAGGGCAAGCAGAATAATGCATGATTAATAAGAGTACGTTGTTGCCTAGAGACACATAAACCCAAATTTGAAAAATGTGTCTCATTTCAAACAGTGCAGGACAGATGCAACTCTAATTGTTTAATAAAGCAAAAAAGCAACAGATATGGCAGCTGGGATAGAGCATGGCATTTAATATATATGTGTATACTGGCAACCTCCACATTCTCCTAATTCCCATATTAAAGGAACTATATGGGTATTGCTCTGCTGTAACATTGGTTTTCCCTGGTGCTATGGCTCAGCTCTCCAGTTCTACATAAGGAGCATTATAGAATACATGCATCCCATTAACACTGGGTTTAGAAAATACATCCCAATGTATTACTTTTACATAGATGGCCATCTAACCACTCTGCATAACATTGCCAGGGTGCACAGTTTAAAGGGCACTTCCACCACAAACACCAGCAGGAGAGCTGGAGTAAGAGCGTAGCCCAAGCGCTCCTTGAACTGTGATGTATAAGTAGGCCTATAACCAGCTGTTCAAACCTCAGCTATTTCAGGGCGATTTGTTAACTGGCCAGCTGTTTATTCTGAGTGATTGTCCCAATCTTTCATACAAGCAAAGAAAGTTAAACTACAAAATATTTTTAAAAATTCCAAAAATAAATTCCAAACCGAATTATTTCCCATTGTGAAATAATGCAAAATCCTAGCAAAATTAATTAGATGAAACAATCGAAAGGCACACATTAAATATCTACCATTTTATTATCCTGACGAAATGAATTTAATAGCATGGCACAGTCTAAAGCAGAGCTGAAACTAAATGGAATCAAGGCTAGAAGCATTGACATGTTTTTCAAATGATCAACAGTGTATAAAACATACATAACGCAACACATCCACCTCATAGGTTCATTGCCATTGTGGATGCTCATGACCGGTAAGTGATGCCTATTTTCTCTGTTCCTAGTGCTTACATGTTTTAGACTGCCGAACATGAATTATTGCAATAACCAGAGTAAAGACAACTGCCACATGTTGAACATGATTTACCGGGCGCAGTGCGGTAAAGACCGCTATTTAAACGCGCTTTTAGACATTCACCCTGGCGCGCTTGTAAATTCAGGCAATGGAGGTCATATTCCAAGAGTAGTTTAGGGTAGCCTACATACGTGCTGGTCAACATTTATTTGCACATTTGTTTTTTGTGTATCTGTGCATTCAGCTAAATATTGAACTGATTTCCTATGAGACAGTTGCCCGATTCCAATTTGGGGGCTATTGCCATTCTAGTCTAAAAATAAATCACATCATGTGTATAAAATTTAATTATTATCCCATTTTGACAGACGTTCTACAGCGCGAACCAAACGACAAGCTATGACTACGTTTCAAGTTAAACATATAATTCGACAAAATATGCCCCTTACGTCAATGTGTTGCCTTGAGAGGGAAAGTTAGAAAATACATTTGTCAGATAAAGCTAAACAACCTAAAGCTGGTAGGAGTTCACAGGAGTGCATGTAATAATAAATAAATAAATTGCTTACTGCACAGGAACCTACGTTAAATCAATCAAAAGTATTTTATAAAGTCCTGTTTACATCAACAACTGTCACAAAACACACAGATTAAGACATTCAAGACATGTGAAATTAACTTCTTAAAATCAGTGTTAATTTAATGCTGTAACTTTCAAAATTAAAAGTGAATTATTATAATCACAATAATGTTTATTTTTCTTCAAATAGGCTGATTCAGACCAATTCAAATGAACATGTTAAAAAGTTGGGTAAGGCCTACAGTACCTATTAGAACCATTTTGTCAGGGTATTTTCAGGCAACCAAATGTCCACTGTAACACACCAGCAGTCTACACTGAATAACTTACCCCGAATATTAATCTAAAGTAATAAAATCGTGCCATTGCAATGCAATGTAAAGCATTAACGTTATGAATAATTACCTGATAACGTTATGAATAATTACTTGTTTAACTCTCCAGAAATAACTTTGAGTCCAAGTCCAACCTTACAAGTCATCGAAGAAACCAACAGATTTCCAAGAAATAGTTTCTAGTCTCCAAGTTTAAAATGTATAAGATCCGGGGTGCCGTTGCAGGACGGTCTTTACGTAAAGATACACCTGAGTCCGGTGTCTTTGCCGCTGCCCGTTCCAATGCTCATGAGGCGCATCTGAAAAGAACGTCTCTCCAAAACAATATCGAATAGCTTAAGTTTAATGACGAGAAATTATGAAAACTCCAATGTAACAGTTCGCTGATAAAAAAAAAATAAAATAACGAAGAACTCGTTGCCTGAAACTCGTCTAAACACGCTGCCAGTGCTACTGGTTAAAGTGTATTCGCTTCTGACTGCTGGAAAAAGCGCTGGCAGGTGGATGCAATGCCTCCATTAGCGTTGAACACACCCACGGGGCGGGAAGTACCTTGACTGGCACCGCCCATTCCTCCCGCCTCTAGATGAGCTGATAGGACACAGTCTAACTGCAAGCCACTTTACATTTATTCCCTGGCTGGGACAGACTTTTTCTAATTAAAAATAAAACTTGTAGTAGCTGTAAGATTACACCAACTCTCTGATTATAATTCGTTGTAATTCAAGTTGAGGATATTGAAAACAGAATTGTGACTGGTAGTAAGTCTATTCCAATACTTGGTATCCAAAATTTAACTCCTAAGTCATCTCATAGATTTGCACTGGTGACTAGTAACATTTCATTATCTACTAGCTACTCTTTCTAAAGTTAATTGGACTTAATCTTTTTTTATTATAGAATCTAGTATCATTTCAACTGCATTTATACAACTAGCCTACTAGCTATTAAATTTGAAACCATTACCTTTTATTCTACATTTTATTAAATTATCAATAAGTAATTTTAGTTAGTAATTAGTAAAAAAAACATTGACTAGTATAACATAAAATGTTGATGTCCGCATTCTAATAAGGGACTAGTATTGCTGAAATACTACTGGCATATACTTAACAGTAACAAGTAATAATGGTGGGTTCTCACGGGTCAGGTATGTATGAATTTACAAGGGTCATTCTAAATAGGAGTGCCTGCTAAATTACTCAAATGTACATTCACCAGTAAATTTTGCAACTAGTTAAAATTGAATTGCAACAAGTAACAATTTTGATACAGCAGTTTTGAAATAATACTAGTATTGATTAAATTGTAGAAGTGAAATAGAAACAAGTGAAAACAGAAAAATTATTACTAGTATCTATTTTCTCATCAACTTCACCTAGAAAACGAAATGAGTTAACAACTGCTTGGAAATGTTGACTAGTCAGATCAAGGGAATATTGCATTTATATTTATAATTTAGTCATTACCAGACATTCTTATGCAGAGCAACATACAGTAGTAGCATATATAGTAGCATATAACATACAGTAGTAGTGTATATATATATACATATATATATATATATATGGATAGATAGATACATACATACATACATTACCAGTCAAAAGTTTGGACACACCTTCTCATTCAAAGGTATTTCTTTAATTTGACTATTTTCCACATTGTAGAATAATAGTAAAGACATCAAAAGTTAAAGAAAACAAATAGAATCATGTAGTAACCAAAAAAACAGATCCAAATACATTATATATTGGAGATTCTTCAAAGTAGCCACCCTTTGCCTGATGACAACTTTGGACACTTTCTTTCTTTTGCTCTTTCTTTCCTTAATGCTTTTGAGCCAGTCAGTTGTTGGGACATGGTAGGGTTGGTATACAGAAGACCATCATTATGTCTGTACTGTAGTAGTCCATATTATGGTAAAAACTGCTCAAATAAGCAAAGAAAAATGACAGTCCATCATTATTTTGAAACATGCAAAATCCTAAATCTCATGAGGACTGCACAGGAAGGAAGACCCAGAGTTACATTTGCTTTAGAGGATACATTCTTTAGTTACGCACCTCAGATTACAGCCTTAATAAATGCATAGAGTTCAATTATCAGACACATCTCAACATCCACTGTTCAGAAGAGACTATGTGAATCAAGCCTTTATGGTAAAATTTCTGCAAAGTAACCAATACTGAAGGACACCAATAAGAAGAGGACACTTGATTTTGCCAAGACACATGATCAATGGATATTATGTCCAGTGACTGGTGGAAATATGTCTGTTGGTCTGATTAGTCCAAATTTGAGATTTTTAGTTCCAGCCGCCATGTCTATGTGAGATGCAGAGTGGGTAAAGCAGGGCTGCCCAATCCCTACAGGATGGTAGATCTACCAGGAACAGGGTTGGGCAGCCCTGGGGTAAAGGGATGATCTCCACATGAGTGGTCCCCACCGTGAAGCATGAAGGAGGAGGTGTGATGATGTGGGGGTGCTTTGCTCGTGACACTGTCTGTGATTGATTTAGAATTTAAGGCACACTCAACCAACATGTCTACCACAGCACTCTGCAGCGATACGCCATCCCATCTGGTTTGAGCTTAGTGAGATCATTTGTTTTTCAACAGGACAATGACCCAAAACACACCTGGCTTTTTAAGGGCTTTTTGAACAAGAATGAGAGTGATGGTGCAGCATCAGATGACCTGGCATCCACAATCACCTGGCCTCAACCCAGTTGAGATGGTTTGGGATGAGTTGGACCACAGAGTGATTCTGTAATGTGGAAAATAGTAAAAATAAGGAAAATACCTTTGAATGAGTAGGTGTGTACATATGACTGGTGCTGTACACAGTATATATACAGTATATGACAAAGACAAATGCCCAGAACATTTTAATTAATGTTTTTTCTTCCACTTTACAGGGCGTTACATCCCAGAAGCATTTATGTTATTGACATGGGTTGAGTATGAAAACTGTTGTCTAAAGTAATTTTTTTCTTTCATATTTGTATATGTTGTATATATTTTTAAAAAAACAAGGTGTGACTATTGACTGAACATTTTGTCATCTGTATAATGTTTTTTGTAGTTACACACTTCACTGTTCCTCTGATGAATATTAGCACACCCTGCAGAATAATTCAGTCTCTAGAAACAGAGGACATGTCACATCCTGATTATGGGTGCCTCCAGGCATCTCTATGCACCTGGGGGTGATAGTCAGGGCCTGACAGCAGAGGTGCCTCTAGGCATCTCTGCAATAAAGTTTTGGTTATCCCCAATTAGAGGCAGCTGCACTGCGTTGCCTCTAATTGGGGATCCTGTTTAAGTTAAGGTGTTTCTCCACTCTGTGTGGATCACTGTTTGTGCTTCATGTTGGTCTGTCAGTTCTCGGTTGGGGCCTCTGCTTTGGATTCTTTTGGTGTTTGAAGAACATTAAAGGAATGTAGTACAGCTCTGCTCCATGTGTCCTGGCTATACTATATTAAAGGAATGTAGTACAGCTGTACTACATTCCTTTAATGTAGTACAGCCAGGACACATGGAGCAGAGCTGTACTACATTAAAGGAATGTAGTACAGCTCTGCTCCATGTGTCCTGGCTCACCACCAATGTGACAAGACATATACAAGGCAAAGCATATCAACCCATTGGACTTGGGGCACTGCTAGGAGTTTACCTCATTTAGTGACAGCATAACAGTTGTTATTTTTGTTATTCATGATTAATATTGCTTTATGTGAAATTTGAAGCACATTTAAGGTTTTATTTGGGCTATAATGTTATTGTATATGACCTGAAACCATGTCACCGTTATCCAACGTAGCCAGCTAGTGTATTGCTTCAGCATAGTTGTAGACCTTACCTGTCCCTAAGGCTTTCAGTGCTAGTCTGTAGAATCATAATCAGAGACGAACATGGAATTAAAAATACATTGCTTTACCTATGATGGAGCATACAGTACATGAATGTATGCAACCATAAAATATGGGTCTCTGACCTGTTTCCCTGAAATCATTCTTTGTTGTTGGAATGTAAGGGTGGTGTAGACACTGTTGAAGACAGACAACCACTAACCATTCAACAGGAAGGCACACATCTTGCAATATGTAAACAAGAATCAATACAATGCAGGTAAATGGATTATGTTGTGTAACTTTAAGGTCAGACTTTTGGCAGATTTACATTAGGTCCAGTACAAAACCACAGTATTTCATCACATTAATCAGGCTGAAAAAATGGCCTTAAAACACAAGCTCAATAAATCATTCACCTTAGTATGTCCTGCATTCACCTTTGAATGGCTCCTTTCAGTTATGAAACAGCAGTGATCTACATGTTTCGCCAGGTGTGTTCCAGTAACACTGACATCTGTTTTATTTCCAATGTTACAAAATAGCTCTTGAAAATGTAATATAAAAAATCTTCTAGTTGTGTTATGACGTTATCTCTTCCCTGGGAATTTCTGTCACAATGTCTGACTGTCACCATTAAGAGGGCAAATTTGTATGTTTAATTAACTGCCTGCATTATTATTAACTCCCCAACTGTCAGTAACCTGACGTGTCACCCACACATGACATGTGGAAGGAAGTTATTCAACAGGAAAACTAAATTGCTATGTGTTTCTTATTTTTAAGGATGTCAATGTTTGTCAGGTGACTGCTTCTCATTACTTATGTGAAGTACGCAAAATTCTAATGTTGTCTATTGTTACTTCTACATTCTTAATAAAAATAATGTACTTTTTATTCTATACATTTTCCGTGCCACCAAAAATTAGAATTGTTACATGGTTACATTTATTTCGCTTAGCAGTAAAGGGTCTAATCAACACGCTTATAAAGACAACTTTGCCGGTTTCTGACGTAGCGAGGATCGAACCCCGGTCGACTACGTGGCAGTCCACACCTCTAACCACCTCACTATTTAACAATAGTCAGTCGGGGGTGAAAACATATTTAATAATAGTTATAATACATCTGGTTTCCTTAATACTTTTATTTTTGATATTTTAGTATATTTGAGCAATTACAGGTACCTTTGATACTTCAACACATTTTAAACCCATTACTTTGATCTATATTCAAGTAATCTTTTACTGGGTGACTTGACTTTGACATTTTCTATCTTTATCTTTGCCTAACTACTCAGTTGGATACATTTCCCAATATTGATACTTGTTCGATCCACAAGTTGTATAAAGTACTATATACATTTTTTGCAAGAAAAAAATTGACAAATGAAGATGCACTGTGCATACAAATTATTACTGCTAATGCTTGTGTTGTAATCAGTTCATCTAGTATGTAATCAGTGTGTGTCGTAATCAGTTCAGATTTTGAATTCAGTTTACTTATCAGTTTATAAATATTTATTTTAACATAAGTATAGCCATGAGTTCTGTGAGACCACATACTAGCATCAGCTTTATAGATGCAGTACGTGGTGTTCGGCCACTCGCTGTAAAAAGTGGTGCGAAAAGGGTCCCCGAAAATGTATATATGCAGATTTGTGCCCCATGTCATCAAAACCACTTGCTTTCAAACTTAGAATTTCATGGCGATCCGTGACGGTGCGAGTGCCAAGCATGCGTAAAAATGAGACATTCGAAAGAAAAAACAAAACTCAAGCAAAGACATTTCAAATCTTTATGTTCTCTTATCCGTCTAACACAGATAACGCACCCCACGTTCGAATGAAACAGAAACAGTAATCTGCGCTGTGCAGTGGCTAACAAACACAACACAACTAATGACTGAGTGAAAACAGGTGCGTCCTTGGGGTGCGCTGATGCCATCACACTCCGGCCGGTGGTTAGTACACCGGCGAGGTGGAACACCGGACAGGAAGAGGAGCTATGGTACCACGTGGAGCAGACATCACACTAACTGAGGTAAGATAGTAATTCTACTAATAGATGACGCATATATAAACAACATATTACACATCCAGCAAAAAAGGGGAAATTTAAGTTATTTAAATTATTTAAATTACTATTCAAATTATTTTGTTAACCCCAAAAGTCTCTGACTGCATCCCATACTTTTGTTAAACCTCCTTTATATCAGATCCTGCATCCAATTAATGTTTGACTTTCACTTTCACTAATATGACTGAAGACAGAACACAAAGGTGCTGATTAATATTAGAAATGTCATTGTGTAATCTTTTATGTACTTATGGTGATGACATAAATAATAATTGTCAGAGGGTAACTAATGTAATTTACAGTATTTAACAAAGCTTAGGAAATGTCTATTTAAATTGTTAATTTCCCCATCAATTTAAATTGCTAGAACCCAATGCATTCGTTGAGTTATTACTTATAAAGACTTGGTGATTTTAAATTGGAGAATCATGTTCTTTTCACTGTCCATTCCTACCTGCATTATCAGTTCCTTATTAAATTTCATCTCATTAAATGCATGCGTTTCCCAATTAAAGCAACAAATGAGTTAGGAAAAGTTAGGTAGAAGGGCCAGAGTTTAATCAATGCTGTCAAAAAAAAGAAACTGTCCTTCTCAAGTTCACACATATTGAGCCATGACATTCACTCTATACTCTACTATCTCTAATGTATTCTTGCCTTCCATGAAGGCCCTCTTACAAATCCACTTGGCAGAGCTTGAATGGAAAACATCGCCATGATGATTTTCAAGTTGACTTCTCCCTCTTCAGCTCTTCAAGCAGGGTCTGACAAGTTATCTATTCACAAATGGTGAGAGCAGAACGGGTTTCCTGGATGAGATGGGAGGTGGGCCTGAGAGTTATGCAAAGGCACCTTAACATTCTCCAGCTGTCCATTTAGCTAAAAGAAGACAGTCTTGGGTGTCAGAACTGATCCCACACTCTGCTTGTGTTTTACTTTACGGCTCGATCAAGATCCAAGAAGAGCTGTAAACGTTTTGCAGCCCAAATTATTTTGTTAACTAAAACATTTTTGGTAAAAATCCTGCCAGCACATGATTAAACAATGCCGTTGGCATCTAACTATGCAGTGTATGACTTTGTTAGTGTTACATTCCAGACGGAGTGCAGGCAAGTCGTACCAGCTCAGAATCACTGCCTGCCATTGCAACACAGTATCACACGATTTAGTGACATTTCAAATTCCATATTACAGAATCGTGACATGCACACGTAAAAGGCATTTTTTTCTTGTACAGGACATGATTTTCTAGTGAATGTAAAAGGCAGTTTATTTCGTGGGCAGGACACGATTTTCTTAATGATTCATATCAAATACGGATTTAGTTTTTATGTATATTACACAACTTTCTTCATAATTTCTTTCAGCAACAGCTTCAGTTGTTCGTGTGTATTACACGATCGTCTTTATAATGCATTTAATACAATACCTCGGCTGTTGATCATGCATTTGCTGTAGCCAGTTTGCACAAATACTGCAAGATATTTATTTGGAACACATTTGATCTGGGAATGGATAAGAAATTTGTGTAGATGTCACGAAATCCTGTGATACTGTGTTGGTCTCTGTGGGGATGGAATGCATTCCTACAGTGTCAGCGGTCATTCAAATATGGTTAAGCTTCACAAGCCCGTTGTGTGGGGAGAGCTAACACCCAGGTGCATGTCTCGCTCTTTGTCCTTTATTTCTGCTTGTGTTCCGGTGCTGCTGGTGTTCTGCCGATAGAATAAGAGAATAAAATACCATCATTTAGTTGATGCCTGTTCAATTTCTAAGTCTCTCTCAATCTCTTCAACAAATCACAGCAGACTACCATCTCTTTATTAGTGTAAGCCACAATTCTTTCAACTATGATGTTTCACATGCATTTGGAAATATTTCGACATGCATAGATTTCACAAAAGTTATGTTAAAGAGGAAAATTTTTATATTGTAGAGTGATTGACTAAACCTTTCCAAATCTCCCAGCAGTACTATTTCTAGGGTTCATTTTACATTGATTCAATTTTTCTGAGCTACTCTAGCACTTGACCAGAAACTAGCTACTTAATACCAGATTTAAAAGTCAACGGTTTCTTTCTCTGTGCATATATTCAAGTATTGAAGCTTGTGTGGCTATGTATATCAAACTATTCAGTCCTCTGCCATAGATTTAATTAATCAACTATCTCTTCCCAGCTATTTTCCAAGTCATATGGCGTAGCTGTCAACATCCGTTTTCAATAGCATATAATAACATTCTTCTGCATTGTTTGAGGTAAAGACAAGAGAGTGTGTAGAAAAAAAGTGTTTGTAAGTTTATTGCTAAGTACTGTAGTTAAAGTTAAAGGTTGACACAAGAACTTCAGATGAAAATACTTTTGAGATTACAAAACGTCCACCTAGGATGGACTAAAGAACCAAGTGAGTGAACAAGCAAGCAATTGGTGAATGAATGAGGTGAATGAGTGAGCGAATGAATAAGTGAGATGAATAAGTGAGTGAATGAGTGAGTGAATGAGTGAGATGTATGAGTGGGTGTGACCAGACAACAGTGAAGACCAAGCCCACAGTGTGATGGTCCCTTCAGCTACAGACCACAACCCTCTTGTGCTTCCTCACCACCTAACCTGGCTTGTTTGTACAGCTGGTCCCTCAGCTTGGCCAACGCCAAACATCAACTCTGTTTCAAAGATTATACGGATTGATAATGTTCTCTGAACTCTCATAATATCGTAGCACTCACAAGAACACTTACGTTACAGAACCCCTATTGTCCCATACCTGTGTTTGGAGTGATGTAGCAACAGTATCCCTTGTTTGTTTTGGCAGCGTGTCAAGCCCTGCACGCAGAACACCTCCCTCCCAGAGTCTGACAAAGCCCCCCATGTTTCCATAATGCCAGTCTCTCAGAAGAGCCACAACCCACTGTGGCCAGAAACTCAGGCCAATTTAAGGAAATGGATTTGATTTCCTTCCATCTTTAACACATCAAATAAAGAAGGTAAGGAGTACAGTAAGCTGCCCTCGTCCAAGCTGCACAAATAAAACAGTATTCCAGAGAGACCATTGGAGTACTTCCCAATGTGTGTGTGTGTGTGTTTGGTTGGGTGTGGGCATGTGTGCGTGTATCTTACGCATGCGGAATAGGTGAGTTCATTTTAACTCAGGACTGCCCTACATCAATGTTGAAATATGTCTAAGGTAAATAGTCTTTAATGAAATGAAATCACAATTACAGTGCCACAAGGACAATATCTCATGGCTCACTTACTCAGTGTTCCTCAATAAACCTTTGTTCTTAAGGGTAAGGCCTCAACTTCTGTGGTCCTTCTTGGCTACTAAAGTCAATTCAAGGGATAGAAATCTGAACAAATAATCCATTTTCCAAACGTTTAGTGATTTCATACTGCGGAAAAAGGAACAGCTCAGATAAAAGGAAATAAGCAACATTTGAAGGGGTTCATGATTCATGTATAATATGCGGCATTGATTAATGTAATAAGTTGAAGGGAATTTGCTGGGAGGTAACAGCATGTAATGACTGTGCTTTGTGCGGACTGGTAGTACTTTTGGGAAAAGTTAAAAACTCCATTATTATGTCACTATAGCAATTTTAGTCAAAGAACACCATTGTTTGTCTATTGCATACATTAAGTGAATTTTAATGAGTATAAATCAACATACAAATCAGCATACTGTACTAGTATACAATCCCTTTCACAATTATTGGCCTCCTTGGTAAAGATGAGCAAAAAAGGCTATGTAATTGTTTTTTTATCAGCTTCATAAACTAAAAAAATATGAGAGAAATCTAACCAATAATGGAAGTAAAATTGTAAACAGAAAAACAAATTCTTATAGAGAAATACATATGTCTCTGAAAAATATGATTCAAGATTATAGGTACCCCTGGAATGTCTTATGAACCAAATCTAAATATCGCTGGGATGTATTAAATATGAGGTTACAGACATGCCACTTCAGGTCAGAAGTCAAACAAATTAAATGAGGCAAAAATAATGTTGACCTTCATAAATTAGGCAACAGATATAAAAAATAGTAACAGCCGTGAAAATACCCATCTCCACAATTAAGGCAATAATTAATGGATTACATTTCAATAAACTAAAGTAATAAATTGGACACAAGTGCATTTTGCCAACATGCACAATGAGGGGTAAAACATTCTACAAGGATCACAAGTAAAGAATTGTAGATGTTGGTTGAATCACCAAGTCACCTAGACTTCAATTCCGTGCCAACACACTTTTGGATATCTCGCCAGCTGACAGTACCACCTGAAAAGCACAAGAGTGACCTGGCTGCAATGTGGGAAAATGTTTTGTGGTCCGATGAGCTTTTTCGCCAAGCGCTATTTAGGTCCTAAACCTAACACTGCCCATGAATTAGGAGACACCTTCTCTAAAGTGAAATATGGTGGGGGCAGCATTATGCAGTGGGGATGTTTCTCATCAGCATGGACTAGGCATCTTGTTAAAATTGAAAAAGAATGGTTGGAGCAAAATACTGGGAAAAACTGCAAAGGAACCAGCAAAGGAAGTCCGCTAAAAAATGTAAACTTGTTCAAGCATGACACTGACACTGCCTTAATTATCATCCAGCAGACAACTCTGCATGCCCCCCCCCCCCCCCCCCCC
>JACXGI010012730.1:0-22153 GCA_016801175.1 Esox masquinongy | reverse complement strand
TCCCCTCAGACTGGACCTTGAGTTGGAAAGTGGACGGGAACAACAAGAATCAGAAGTCCAGTTCCGGGGTCCTGGAGAAGGATGGTCTGTACAGCTGGAGCAGCACCCTGACTCTCACTGCCCAGGAGTGGACCAAGGTGGGAGAGGTGACCTGTGAAGCCCAGAAGAGCTCCCAGACTCCAGTCACCAAGACCCTGAGAACGGATGATTGTTCTGGTTAGGTCCTGTCTGTCACACACCCCTGTGAAGAGAGGCTGCTGGTTCTTTTGCTTTTACTCTGTTTTGACATCAGATGTTTTGTCTTATTGATCACTTTCATGTAGATTAACCGTGAGCTTTGCGTGAGTTCATGTATCCATCCTCTCTGTAGATGGACATTTGATAGATATGATATGGTCTGCATTTGCTTTTATGCGTTGATGAAAATAAAGATTTCCCTTTATAGGAAATATAAGTTGTTGTCTTTCATTGATTTCAAGCATATTTTATTTGAAAATATTGAATGACAATTAAATCATAATAAAGTCAGATGTAGTTTATTTGAAAAGTTAAATGTCTTAATTATTATTCATGTTCTTATTTGGAACCTCACTGTCATCAATAAATAGTTCATACAAACACAAGATACTAAAATGTTCACAATTTATGCATTGATGAATAGATGAAAATAAAGATTTCCCTTAGTAGAAAATATGTTGTTGTGTCTTTCATTGAATTCAAATTTACTTTATCTGCAAATATAGAATGACAAATAAATATAAATGAAGCCAGATTCATGTGGTTTATTTGAAAACTTCTGTCTTAGCTTATTATGTCCTCACCTGGAAGATACTAAAATGTTCACAGATTAACAGCAGACATCTGGCCACATGTTGAAATCTACTCTTTGCATTCATCTATTTCTGAATGTTTTTGATATTCTTCACTAAAAGACATAACTGAATAGACTTAAAGTAGAACAATAAGAACAATTAGTCAATATCTTAGTCTCTCAAAAGTGTGATAATCAACCCTGTGTTTAACTAATTGTATTTTATTACTCATATCACAGCTTGAAGTTAGTCACCGTTTTCTCTAACCCAAACCTCTTGGGAACAGGGTGAACATCTGTTGACAGTGCTGCTCTATTCTTGGACCAGTAGATCCACCCTGTCTATGCAAATCTCAGTTTCACTCCCACAACCACCAGTCCAACAGTTGAGAATGTTCAGCTTCTGAAATCCCCTCAATGGGTCCAGATGTGAGGGACTGCTTTTAACGTCTGTGGTGGATTTAGGGATGGAGACATACCAGATACACAACTAAGTAATTAATTGCCTGCCTCATCAACCTTGACAAGTAACCTGTTCATGATGACAGTTCATTAAATGCTAGATGATCACCTTCACTCATGTAGACTGATAATGTGTGTTTCAATACTTTCAGTAACTTTGTAGATTCACTTTCAGAGCATGACAAATGTAACAAACATGATGATGATGACAACAACATAGGACCCTGCATCTGAAGGAACCGAAAAATGTAAATTCTATGTCTATTTACACATACAATGATTCTTCATTATTTATTATAGACATGTATACCTATGTACTTGATTTCTGTTCTAGCAGGCTGTCATTGGAATGTTAACGGTTAACAGATGTTTCTGTAAGGAGGGAATGCAGAGACAAAAGGGTTGCTTTTAATTGCCTAGCTTACGTGATCCTTGAGATAACACCCATGTGTCATCAGAAATGCCCCCGGGACTGATAAGGGGTCTATTCTACAGGACTGGTTTTGTTTTCCTTAGGTCAGTTGACCAACCCCCACTACTTGAGTTTTAGGATAGCGAGGGTTTGAAGAAGCTCTCTTGCCTTTACCTTTCCTCCTGTCAGCATCTTCAAACTCCAGAGTACTTTAATCTTGATACTTGTACTGTAAAACCAAATGGAGATCCTATCGAGATTATCCTGAACAATACTTAAGGAACTAAATGACAAGGTAGGTGTCTGTTCTCTTTAAGTGTATATCCTCTAATAAAGTCCCTGCCGTGTTTGGCGGTAGGGCATTGTAACCAGAACCCTGTTCATGGGAAGGCCCTGCAGTCTTTTGCGGTAGGGTGTTATAACCAGAACACTGTTCATGGGAAGGCCCTGCAGTCTTTTGCGGTAGGGTGTTATAACCAGAACCCTGTTCATGGGAAGGCCCTGCGGTCTTTTGCAGTGGGGTATTAAAATCAGAACTTAAATAACAGCCCTTTGGTCTTTTGCAGGAGGGCGTTTAGTGCTTAAATATTCTGGAAAGTCATTTTTCGGTAAACCGTCTTTTGCGGTAAGGCGTTATAACCGTGATTTGGTTTCTGGGTGGGTCCTCACTGTTAATCCCAGTGGGGACTGAGGGTATGTTTTACGGAGACAGACACCATGCCATGATATTGACCCATTTATAAATTGTACTGCTATGTTCTTACATGAGTGATTTACAATTGCATTTACAGTGTTTTAACCCTTTCGTGTCTGTACGCTTTAACCACGACATTGTGTGGAGACAATAACGGTCTGGTGAGTTCAACTACTGCATGCTGTAGTAAAACAGTAGCGCATATTGTACTTAGCTTAGCTTATCTGAAAAGTACAGTAAGAAAATGTTAAATCTGTTTGGGGTGTGGCTCGTCAATGTAAATGGCTTACGGAGGAAGTTAAGTCTGACAAATTGAAGCGCAAATATGGTGCATATTTGTGCACTCTGTGGGCTTATGAATGTCAGAGTGTGATTGTGGAGAAAAACGTTAAACGTGCTGACGTAGATGTACACATGGATAATATGGATTTAGCCACCGATTGCTTGAGGAGTGATATCGATGAGTTGAATGGTTCTGTATTGAACCCTGAAGACTTAAAATCTAGGCCAGACAAAATCAATAGGCTGGAACATAACGTGTTGTGGACTGAGAACAAGTGCTCCAAAGTTTGTGATTACAATGATGCTTGGGTCTCTGTTGCCCCAACCCCGTAGGGGCGACATGCTCTTGCTCTCTCCCTCTGTCCGTCGCTAGTTCCTGTAAATGCTACATTGCCTGTTGAGGATCTCCTCCACACAGGTGGCATGTACTGTACATGTGGCTCGATTGTCTCCACTGAGTTGCCTTCAGCACCTATGAAGGACCCGTCCGTGTCTATCACGCTTCGGGGTACCATGCTTATGAATACCCAGCCTCAGACTAAGTCCCAGTCAGATTTCCTAACTAAGGACAATCGTGTAGATATAGGTATTCAGTATAAACAGCGTAGATCAGATATGAAATGCAAACCTGGGGCTGTTATTCCTGATGCTCCTGATTACATCAAATTGTCCCCATCTAATTCACCATCAATTGTCCCCCATCTAATTCACCAAGCCACATCTGCCAACAACTTGGCCATTGGGCAAATAAATGTCCCCAAACGAGGCTACGGAATAGAAGAAAACATAATTACCAATTTGATCTTGCACAGAACCAGAGACAATTGAGGGAATTAACAAAGGCTTTGAGCAGCTATAACATTTGATAAAACGGGCTATTGGCCTTAGGTAGATGCATGTGCCGCAGTTTCTATTAAGAACCATAATCTGCCGCATGCTTTCAACCTGCTACCCTTTCCAACATATCTGGTTAGTCCTTGTTAACCCTTGCTGTTCCTAGTCTTAGCGTTTTGTTACGGATTTAAACTGCTTATCTGACTAATTTCTGCCTTTTTCCGGTCTCTATATCTCTAATTAAGGTGGCCTGTCAAAGTTATACATTTCTGTAGCCTACCACTCCCTCCGTTGTTGTGTGGTGATGCTGTTATGAATCTGTACAACCGTTGTTATATCCCAGAGTTTTCTGAATTTGCCAAAACCACTCCATGATGCACTAAAGGAGGGGGTTGCCTGGTTCTGTTCTAGTTGGTCTCCAGTGATGGTTTCCAGTGGTTTACCACCTTAGCCTTAGCCTGGTTCCCAGCCCTCAAGCATCATGAAAAGCATTTCATACCTGGACCCAAGTTAACTTGCATGGATCTAAGCAAACGGAACTATGGGACCTTTGACTAGTCTTCCTGTGTCCCTTCCTGTATCATGGACCCACCACCCTTGCCTTTGTGCCATGGACTATTTGAACAGTTGTAATAAGTCTAACCTATACTCCACACCCCGCATGGGTGTCTACCTCTCCTCACCTACACAGCTATTAAGACTGTTACTAACTGGAGATGTGCCAGATGGGACACTGTTTTCACTCCCCTCCCCGTGTTTGGGTCCTGATTGCCTCCTAGGTTGAACGCTGCAACCTTGCCTGGCATGAGGCCCGCATCGCTGCTGTTTGAGAATGACGACCATTGTACAGTTGGTTGGGCGGTCGTAAGGGTGGTGAGTGGTGATACCGTTTCCATGGGTTCTCTTCGGCTGGCGGTGTCTGGTTGCTCTATGATATATGTGCTAAGTGGTATATTCATTATGGCCTAATCTGTAAAAAAACAAATCTGGGATATTAGACAACTGGTTGCATCCCATTTATCTTACTTCCTACAGGTCACACGGAGAATAAGGAGGTTTGGAAATGCATGGGAGCAGTGCAGGGGGATAATAGGTGTGGCCTTTAAATTATTAGTTTATGTATCTTTCCGCGCATCACATTAAGTTACCAAATGTATGTCACATGACCGGACATTTTAAATCTAATACGCAATACGTTCTATCTCAGATTTGATTGGCCAGATGTGTAAGAAATAGTATTTCAGTATGTTGGGTTATTGAGAATATAGAGCATGGCTTGTTATAGTCTTGTGGTATGATATTTCAGAAAGCAGAGAAGTTGTTGAGTTACTCGAGGTGGTAATTGTTACTGTGGGTCTTTTGGTAATTTGGTCCAGTGTTGGTTAGTCAATAGAAGGTATATGAAAAGGATATTTAATTATTAAATGTGACCTTTTGATATGTTGGTTGGTAAATTTTATTCAGGAGTTTGACATGGACAGACAAAAGGAAAGATAATGTGTTAATGGAATTGTTTAGAATTGATACATGTAGCTTAATGCTCTGATTAGGCATGAATAAGTAATTGTGTTTAAACAAAACTAAATTATAGGAACTTACAATGGGCATAGTAGAAATTCTAAATTAGGTTTCAATCCTTAAGACCTCCAGGTGTGTCTCACGACAATGTAAAATGATCATTTTCTAATCTGGTAAAATATAGCCACATGGTTTTCTTACAAAAGGTTAAAACATGGTGTTTTCTCTCTCCTTGTATATTGTATAAGTGGTAGAATGAAGAAGACATGGTGATAGTCTTTAACATTAAGAAAGACACGTTGGGTCCCATGAGGACTGAATTTGAATCCAAAACAGTCATAGCCTATGAAGAGGGTAATACAGCAGAAGTGAGTTTACTCCCCACAATAAAATCAGATGTTGTATTTTAAATGCTTAATTGAGTTTGGTTAAATAATGTATTTTCTCTTTGCTTACAGTGGTCTGAACAGAATTATACAGTACCTTGATTTTAGTGACTTCACACATCTGTTTTCTGTCAACATCACCATTCTTATGAGTTTTCGAGATGTCCACCCTAATGTTGAGTTGCTGTGTAGATAGGACAAGCACACGTTTACAAACTGCAACAATATTAGATGGTTAGGACAATAAATAAAAATTATTTAGTTAGCAAAGGATATCAGCTAATTTGAAAGGATAACGTGTCTTACTACAGACAGTCTGAGGACCATGTCAGATTTTTAATGTGCGGAAACTTAAATTTCATATCCATTAAATAATGCATTTGGCCTATATTTCTGGCACACCATATCTGGGTAAAGCCATGGGCTCCAGGTAGGGAGCAGACCCCCTAGGATGGCCCCTACTGTTGGTTTCCCTTTAAATCAGAGTAGCCTATGGGTTAAATTTGTGTTCAGACTGGTCTCACAGGAGGTAAGTTATTCAACATTAGCTTATTCAGTTTTGGGATAATCAGACATTAAATGAGCTAAATATATTTTCCTCTCAATAGCTTTAATGTTGAAATGTATGATTTTGAAACCAACTGAAGTGGGGGTAGAGACCTGAAGTCATCCCCCATTGTTGATGATAAAATAAAAATGGAATAGACATGAATGAATGAAAGACAAACTCATAAATCAATTAATAGACATTGGAATACCCAGCCCGTATCTCTGATATGAAAAAAGTGACCCATTTCAAGTAACCTAATGTTAAATAAGAAATAGAAATACACATCAATACGATACTAACATTCAGAAAGGACCTGATCAATCCTTCACAAACGTTTGGTGATATTTGATGACATCTTATTACAATTTGTGACTATTGAAAATGCGATTAGGCCTGTAACATTAATCCCATTTGGTCTCAACTAGAAAGAAATTAATATAGCCTAAATAACTTTAGGAATGAATTATCGTCTACGTTTTATGTTCTGGGAAAAATATATGTGGGATGTAACAACATTAAAAAGGGAAGTTCCGCCATCTTTGGACAGTAAATATGACCGACCATTGTTGGTTATACACATGACGTCAACCTCCGTTCTTGTCTAGTTTGGACCTGGACAAACTCGCTGGCAGCAACATTTTCCACTAACAACGTTTCCTGCTTGCTCTACTAATCTCCAGGTTGAGTTTGACTAATAATGTGAATAATGAATATGATGTTTAAAGTATGTAACAATGATGTGTTTTGTTTGTGTTGTCCTCTCCCACTCTATTAATCGGGTTTATTGAACACTGATTGATAAGAACGACCGTGAGTTGTTTCGCGTTTGCCCCTTGTCTTCTCTTTTCCTTCCTCCTCTGTTGCCCCTCATCTTTCTACTCTGTAGGTGTGACTCTGGTTAAGAGAAATGTCTCCAGCTCCTTCCGATGGCTCTGCAAGACTCGTCTGCCCAAGCGTTGCCTTAGTTTACACACCTTTGTTGGAGTTTCTCCAGGGACTATTTTTTCAACCTCCTTGCTTCATCCTCTGACCATTCCACGATGAAGACTTCTCAACATGCATTCACACCATCTTACATTCATACATTCCTAGTCATTCATGCGTCTAGACTATCTTAAAAACCTTTCCTGTCAAGATCAGAGATGCTAATAATGTTTCTCCTACTCCTATTATTCCACTGATACGGAATTATACATACATGTTTCCTAGATGTTTGTTCTGTGGTTTAGTTTAATTTGGTGGCCTTATTTCAATTTATGGTGTCATGGTAGCCCTTGACTAAATTTGGATAATATCTACATTGGCTATAACGTCTTATGGGCTTAAAATCATGCCAAATGATTATTCTACAAAACATGCCACCTTCAATACTCATGGGGTGCGGCCTAGTTTGTTGCTCTTAAATTTACAAGCCTGTCTTTTCCACTATCTTTAACAATCTCAAACAATTAAAGAACAACGTCTCATTTCTTTACTTTCATAGTAGTGATCGCTGATCTTTGCTATTAGTAGTTCATGATATGTCTTCAAATCCTTTATTTTAAATTAATTTTCTTTGCTTTACACTTCTTATTGTTTCTCTTCAGTTGTCATTGCTTTTGTTTCCGTAATCATGTAACTGCATTTCCTCTGGGTTATCTTACTTTAATGAGAATGCTGACCATAAGGGGGACTGAAGGAACCAAAAAATACAATGATTTTTAATTATTTATTATAGACATGTATACCTATGTACTTGATTTCTGTTCTAGTAGGCTGTCATTGGAATATTTATGGTTAACAGATGTTTCTGTAAGGAGGGAATGCAGAGACAAAAGAGTTTCTTTTAACTGCCTAGCTTGGTTGATCCTTGAGATAACACCCCTGTGTCATAGGAAGAGACCCAAGGATGGATAAGGGGTCTATTCTACAGGACTGGTTTTGTTTTCCTTAGGTCAGTTGACCAACCCCCACTACTTGAGTTTTAGGATATAAGCAGAGCGAGGGTTTGAAGAAGCTCTCTTGCATTTATCTTTCCTCCTGACAGCATCTTCAAACTCCTGAGTACTTTCATCTTTAATACTTGGTCTGTAATTGTAATACTCACTTTATACATTAAATCCATTGGTAACATTAATTAATTGACTATTTGGAATTAATCTAAAACAGGTCCAAATCCAGTTCCACCACATCCCATTGATAGTTTGTATATGAAGCTAAACAGAGTCTGTCCTGGTTGGTCCCTGGATGGATGATGAGATGCTGCTGAAAGGAGAGTTGAAGGGCCAGTAAAGGGCACTCTTCTATCTGGTCTGAAGAACAAATCCCAAAACACAAAAGCACTGAAGAAGACATTGGCCTGCTTGGGCGCTCACTTTGTCATGGGAGAGTAAAATGGTGTCTTGACTGTGGTCACTAAAGATCTTGCAGCATTTATCCTAAGAGTAGGGGTGTTAACCCTGGGGTCATGACTATATGTCTGATCTGGCCCTCATATGACCACATCATCCCCAGCTAGCAACATACTGTTGTTACAAAAATATATTTAATTGATTAAAATAACTAACAAATTGTTAAAAACTGAATAAAGGCTTCAGTAAATTTTATATAATAAGGACTGCAATGATGATGATGATGATGATGGAGAAAATATGATCTGAATAATGTTTTCGAATCTTAAAGTTGACCTCTACTGACCAGTGTTCCATGTCACTTCCCCCTCAACCCCTGCAGTAGGTTCCAGCTGTAACAGTTCAGTCACTGTGCAGTCTGACTGAGGAAAGTTTTTGTATGGCTCTGTATCACTGTGTAAACACCCAGACACTGTTAGGATTGTGTCCAGTCTGACAGTAGTTATCTCCTGTATCTTCAGTCTTGACTCCACTGATGGTCAGAGTGAAGTCACTATAATCTCCACTGCCACTAAATCTAGATAGAATCCCAGACTCACATCTGTTAGCATTGTAAATTAGGAGTTTAGCAGCTCCTCCAGGTTTCTGTTGGTACCAGGCAAGAACAGGGATAAGAAGTCCATGCTGGTTCTGCATTTCAGAGAGACATTACTGCTGGTTCTGCATTTCAGAGGAATGCAGAACCAGGCCTAGGATAAACATGGCCTAGCGACATTCTAGGATAAACCAGGCCTAGAATGTCACTAGGCCTGGGGAATACCTTTTTTTGTTTTTGTTGCTAATGGGTGGGGAAAACACCTCAAAACACATAAACCCAGTCAAATGTATTGCTTGGGAAGTGAAAATGGCAGCAAACTTGCTAAATAAAACCCCATTGAAATCTGTGGATTTATGTCGCGTTTGTGGTGAACCATATCAGTCTTTCAGAAACAAACATAACCTTTTCCTTGGTAAATCGCTGTTATTTTGACTGGACTACACAGTTGTGTTAGAAGATATAATAGGACCGTTAACGCTGAATGATGGGTTTTCTAAAGCGATATGTGGCTCCTGTCACAATCTTCTGCTATAATATTAAAGAAGTATGGATGAGGTAGAAAGAATTAGCTCTTTTGTGAGTGGAAAAGGCTTATCCTATACTGAATGAAAAGAGTTGGAGCAGCAGTCTCAACCCCCAGATGTACCAAAAGATTTTCGCCTAACAAATGTTCTTGTCCTCCGTCTCATTTTGACCTGCGTATGCTGCTGTGAATCCTTTTGCGTTCAGAACACAAACCTGATCCTTGATTATTGAAATCAGAGGAGTAACCACTAGTACCATTGACCTGTTCGTTTTCAATTTCAATAAATCGCAGACTGTAGGCCAATTTTGATAAATTAAACTTTTACCATAGCCTGTAGGAAGGCACACCAAAACATCTCTATTTTTTTTCAGAACAGCATTTAAGCAGAGAAGTTGTAATGGCCTAATTGACTCAGTGTTATGAATAGAGCACAGTTCTTCCAAAACAGAATTAATCTTTGCTTCTTTTCTGAAATGTTGCAACCTAGGTAGGAACTAAAAACGTTCAGGAAATGTGTTCTATCCAGTTCGAAGAAATAGTGAAACCACGCTAAGCCGCCTTCAACAAGCCTGTGAGTGGAGGTATATTTGAAAACTAACGTCGAAAAATAGAAATCTTTTCAGCTGCAACTTTTTTTAATAGACAAGTTTCCAAACCTCCAAGGAGGCCAGACAAGATTGGAGGTGTGGACTCGCGAGATTAGTCCTTGGAGAACAGCTTTAACTGCAGGAGTCTGAGTCACAGTGTACTGACATCTGGATCCTGAAACATTAGTAAACACACACAAATTAAGGAAATAAAACACAGAAACCACTTGTCCTGAACATTTTTCCTTTGTGTAGATTGAAGTATTTTTCAGTATTACATTTAATAAATCTAACCCACCATATGAGACATCATTTGATGCACTGGTGGACTCAGGCGATCACCACCCTGGTGTCCCTTGTCAGAAAAAAACGCTGCAAAGGTGCCCTCTTGGATGCCCCTGTGGTAGATAAAACATGATAAGATGCTCTACAGTGGCCCAGTGTGCAAGAAAACGTTATAAAGTGCCCTGATGGGTGTACTTCCAATGGAGAAATTCCATATAGGGTGCCCCTATTTGTGATCAAATGTGATTAAGTGCCCTCCAAAGTGCTCCTATGTGCAAAAAAACGTAATCAAGTGCCCTCTGGGTGCCCTTCCAGTGGAGAACATATGATGCAGTGTACTCATGGGCGCCCCTATGTGTGAGGAAATGTGATTAATTGTCCTAGTGGGTGCCCTTCCAATGGAGATCATGTGATGCAGTGCCATGTAGGCTGCCCTACATGCTAGAAAATTTGTTGGCCTCTACGTGCTCCGACATGCAAGACAATGTGCCCTCATGGGATGCCTCTATGGTGGAAAATGCCCTCCTGGTGTCCCCTGTTTTTATATTTCCTTTTAAAAAACAGTTTAGTGGCAGCATGATTCTACCTAAATTTCATTTCTGTTTGGAGCCAATAAACTCATCCAGACAGTTTTTAGAATTGTTAGCATGGAGAAGTTAAACATATATTTAGAAAGAAGAAAACATGTAAAAACTGTCTGAATGAGTTTATTGGTTCCAAAAGAGAGTGGAAATGAGGTAGAATCATCTCTTTGGTGGAGTACCCCTTTATTCTTTATTCTATGAGAGTGGACTTTGACCGCCAGTTGAAGTTCCCTCAAGAGATCACCACAACCTCCCTAGGGCCAGATATCATACTCTGGTCCTCACTTACCAGGACAGTGACAATGGCCGAATTGACTGTCCCATGGGAAGAACGACAGGAGGCAGCCTGCGAGAGGAAGAAGGAGAAGTACGCAGAGCTGACAGCAGAGTGCTCACAAGCAGGGTGGAGGGCTTCCATATATCCAGTGGAAGTTGGGTGCAGAGATTACACTGGAACATCCACCCAGCAGTTCCTGAAGTCCCTTGGGATTACAGGCTCCAAATTAAAGTAGACTCTCAAAGACCTGGCGGAACAGTAGGAACAAGTGAGCTTCTGGCTCTGGCTAAGAAGAAAGGAGAAGGTATGGGGAAAAATAGGATCCTAGGGCTGGCTGCAGGGGGCGGTAGGGAGATGTCCATTCTCTTGTTAGAGGAGTGGTACTTCATTATCTTGTGCTATATGAGATACTGTATCACAAGCGGTTGGTATCCACTATTGAGGAGCCCCACACAACCTGATAAGCGTGTGGAGCCAGGAACTCAAGAGGGGACACTACCAGGCCATGTAAGGTTAAGATATAGAATACACGTATGTGACTGGAAGACAGCCAGATATTGGAGGGGATGTGATGGAGGATAATGGACTGTGTAATGATTGGCTATGACACTGATCGCCACCTATGTGTATTGGCATAAAAGACTGTGTTAACTTCGTAATTATTGGAGAACATGTAAGAACTATGGAAGATCAACATATTGGACTCATGCTAAATAACGATGGTTCTCCCCTGAATAAGGAACTGGAAAAGTTGAAAGCAGAAAAAACATCTAAAGACACTCAAAGCCCATTGAAAAAGAAACCAAGATCATGTCACTATTGTGGAATCTCTGGCCATTGGCAGAATGAGTGTCGATATAAGAAGAACCAAAAGACAAAGACAAGATGTTCAGATGGTTGGAACACAAGATATTCTGCCCACATGCCGAGCAGCAGCAAGCAAAGGCCTCCCATGTATGGAATCCAGGAATCAAAGATGGAGGATTTCCTGGTGATACCTGGAACAGACGTGAGCTTATATAATCATTACTTAAGAGTTCTAAATGTATCTCCAAAAATATATCATACCTAAACATTGAGTGTGCTGGAACTTATCAAGGAAACCTGATCACATACCTTCATAGCAACCAAGCTTATTTAATTGAATATTACATGTAATTTAAAAGCACTCTGATGATAAATGACATGTTTTAATAGGAATTAATGACATCGCCTGTTGTTGTTGTTTTGTCATGTTTGATGTCATTTTTTTGTGGGCATCCCTGAGTTCTGGGTCTCTGGGTGGACCCGAGGACACATGCCATTGTGGACATCCCTGAGTTTTGTGTCTCTGACTAGTCTGGGTGGACCCAGAAACACATGTCATTTTAATGTTAGGCTCGTGACGTAAGGAGTAGCTACCTTTACTAAGGGCTTCCTATATATTATGGTCATTCATGATCACATTGATTTACAAATAATATGGAATCAGATTATATACATTCAATTACGGTCCCTTCACCTATTTTTGTCAGTAGTCTTCTAAGCGGTCAACCTTCAACCATGCTCTCTCACCCGTACTACAAAATGAGGAAAATTTCTCAACAGGTTATTCAATTAATTTTTTCTTTACTTATGGAAAAAATTGTTAAACACATAATGACACATTTTATGCTGTATGTTTTGTTTTTATTATGTCAACTTTGATTTTGCTGAATACATTATGTACACATTATTGAATGGATTCTAGATCCATTCTTGGTACCAATTCTCTATTTTTCATATCTGTCCTGTAATGATGGTCAGTGTGGGTTCAGGATGGCGCCTCATGTGGTCGTATTTGTTCTGCATTCACTCATAGTGTCACTTTCCATTGACTTAATGCAGTGAAAGCAGGGGAATGTATGATATGATCATTGATTATGTTTGGAAAGAGTTGAGCTTATGGCTCAAAGCAAATCATATTTCTACTTATAAGGAGTTACATGAAAAATTAGTTTTTTTCTGTTTGCATTGTCATAACAGAGCATTGGCATCTGTTATGGTTTACATCTTCCATTCTTAGGATTTGTTTTTAATTTGTTTATTTGGAAATTGTTTTGTTTGATGTAAGGTCTAACATTTTAATGGTTGAATAGCAGAGATGTAACCATTTTTGATTTGGCTAAGCAAAGTCAAGTCTGATCAGACAACGGAATCTCATTCCACTGCCATGTGCTATCAGGCATAAATATAGCACATTGAATGAAACATCAACCAAGCCAGTTGTGGATGGAAAAGGAAATTTGACATAGACTATTATGGAAACTTGTCTTAATGGGGTGTAAGCTTCACTCTGATAATGGAATTTCTGAGATCCACAGGTTTTCAGGACTGATCTATTGTCTTCATTGTTGGGAGTTGACAGAACAATACTCAGTGGATGAAAGTCCGATGGACTGCTGAACCACACTAATCGTTGTTTTGTAGTTATACTTTCAACAGATCAGGACATCATAAACCCTTTTCTGATGATACATCACGTTACCGACAGGATACAGACAACTGAGTGTGTGAGTAACAGCAACATGTTCAGGAAGGATTTCTACAACCACACTGGTCAAATCTGTTCCAAATCTTCCTGACCTCTTACATGGCAGAATGATGCCAGGGTCAGATCAGTTGGCTTCACACTCCATTTCTAGATGAACCATCGACAGCGAGATGAGAGGAGAATCCACCTGAGTCCTGAAGGACTCCACATACTACAGGTCAGAGTACCATGGGCCAGTTGACTGGAAAGGTCACATGGTCTCAATACAGTGGAAGACACTGTTGTGTTGTTAATCTTGAATTAGTGAAGTGTTGGAAACTCACTACTCCACTACACACCTACACTGACTTGTTAGGACAACCAGGCAATTTGCTGGGTCCACATCACACTACCTGCAATAACTGATATTGGAACTTTACATCACTGATACAAGACAGAGAAGACTGAGGACTAAACTACAGGACATTTGATGGAAATCTAGCTTCATTCCTAACAATCAATCGTTTTCCTAAATTGACTGCTGTTTTGATATTATGTATCTATGTTCATTCCTCACAAGTCAGGTAGAGGACAACATATGATCACTACCCAAACATTGGTCATTGATACTTGTTTTTTTTTGTGGAGTTGCTTTATAGTCATAATTATGACAGCTATCCTGGTATGTTCAATAGTGGCAGGTGTGCATGATATAATTGGCAGATGAGCATGATATAAAGTGACAGGTGTGCATGGGACTATGGTTGGAAGGGAAGAGAGGTTCCCGAATTGAGCAGCCTTATAGCCTGAGGAAAAAAGCTGTCCCGTAGCCTGTTAGTTTTGGACGGAATACTCCTGTACCTTCTGCCTGACGGCAGCTTGGCAAACAGTCCATGGCATGGGTGGCTGGGATCTGTAATGATCCGTTTGCTCCTCCTCCTACACCTCTCTGTGTAGAGATCCTGCAGGGATGCCAGGTCAGACCTTGTGATGTGCTCTGCAGTTTTAATCACCCACTGAAGTGCTTTGCGGTCGAGGGCGGTGAAGCTGCCATACCAGGCGGTGACACAGACGGACAGGATACTCACGATAGTGCATCTGTAGAAGTTGGTGAGTATCCTGGAATCCATGCCAAATCTCCTTAATTAGCGTAGGAAGAACCACGATGTTAGAGTAATGAGAGTAGGTCAAGTCATCGCTGAAGTTGACACCAAGGAATGTTGTGAACTCTCTCTACTGCAGACCCATTGATGTGTATGGGGGCGTGGTCTCCCCACCGCTGCTTCCTGTAATCAACAATCATCTCCTTCGTTTTTCTGATATTGAGCTGGAGGTTGTTATCCTGACACCACAAAGTCTGTGACCTTACTTCGTCTCTATAGGCTGACTCGACGTTGTCAGAGATCAGGCCTATGATGGTGGTGTCGTCAGCAAACTTAACAATGGTGTTGGAGACGTGAGTTGCCAGGCAGTCGTAGGTGAAGAGAGAGTACAGGAGCGGGCTCAGTACACAGCCCTGGGGGGAGCCAGTACTGAGAGCCAGTGAGGAGGAGGTGGCGTTGCCCATCCGCACCACCTGGGGTCTGTCCGTAAGGAAGTTCAGGATCCATCTGCACATAGTGGGGTCGAGACCCTGATCCCTGGGCTTAACCGCCAGCTTTTAGTCAATGAACAGCATTCTCACATATGTGTTCCTTTTGTCCAGATGAGAGAGTGCAGAGTGGAGGGTCAGAGCGATGGCGTCCTCTGTGGATCTGTTTTGTCTGTAGGCAAACTGTGGCGGGTCAAGTGTTGCAGGCATGGAGTATGCGATGTGTTTTAACTAGCCGCTCAGAGCACTTCATGATGATTGGTGTGAGTGCCACAGGGCGGTAGTCATTCATGCAGAGGACTTTTTGCTTTTTTGGCACAGGAAAAATTATGGACTTTTTGAAGCAGGTGGGGACCACTGACTGACATAGCGATATGTTGAAGATATCAGTAAAGACATCAGCCAGTTGGTCAGCACAGACCTTGAGAACACAGTCTGAGATGTTGTCTGGTCCAGGAGCCTTGCGGGTGTTAATCCTTTTTAGGGCTTTACAGATGTCTGACCTGGTCATTTGGAAAGGGCATCCATCCTGGTCCATTTGAGTATCCATGCCAGGGATGATGTTCTCAAAGCGAGCATAGAAAGAGTTCAGTTCCTCTGGGAGAGGAACACTACCTGTATTGCCATTATAGTCAGTGATGGTTCTCAGACCACTCCACATGTTCCTGGTATTGGAGCCCTGGTAGAGAGATTCTACTTTGTCTCTGTATTGGCTTTTTGCAGTTTTTATTGCCTTCCTGAGATCATACCGGGATTTCTTATAATTGTCCATGCTGCCGGAGATGTATGCTGCAGTCCATGCATTTAGCATGGCACGAATACCACTGTTGACCCAGGGTTTTTGATTAGATAAATGATTTTGTAGTTGTACGTGGTACAACGTCGTCGATACATTTGCTGATAAAACCGGTCACGGACTCTGTGTATTCATTGATATTGCCTCCAGACGCCTCTCGGAACATTTCCCAGTCAGTAATGAGGAAACAGTCACGTAAGTCGGCATCCGATTCGTCCATCCATCGTTGAATGGACCTCGTCACTGGCTTCTCTTGTTTAAGGCTCTTCCTGTAAGCAGGGATCAACAGTATTTGATGCATGGTCTGATTTGCCGAAAGCAGGTCGGGGGAGGGCCTTATATCCATGATGAAATGGAGAGTAGACATTGTCAAGAGTGTTTTTCCCGCGTGTCAGAAAGGTGATGTGTTTTTTAAACTTCAGTAGGACTTTCTTCGGATTGGCGCCATTAAAATCGCCAGCAACAATAAAGGCAGCCTCCAGATATAAACATTCAAGCCTATCGGTAACTCAAAAAAGTTTGTCGAGCGCAGCCCCAGCGTTGGCTTGGGGGGGATGTACACAGCTGTTAAAATGACTGATATAAGCTCCCGGGGTAGATAGTAAGGGCGACATTTAATCGTAACATGCTCCAGATCAGGAGAGCATCCAGAAGAAATACAGTCCACGTCCTGACACCAAAGATTGTTTACCATGAAGCAGACACCACCCCCCCTCTGCTTTTACCGGACTTTGCTGTTCGATCCTGCCAATGAATGAATAGCCCTTTCAGAACAATGGTCGCATCTGGGATTGAAGGCTTGTTATGGAAATTCTTGAACAAATGTACATTTGAGAAATGTCTGCTTTTCTATTACCTGGTATGTAACTCTGACGTGACACACGTTCATGTATTTACCTCAGAGATTCCTCAGAGGATTATTCTGTAAGCTTTTGACGCATCTCTCAATTTGCAAATAAACTGTTAATTGTGCCAAAAGAATTTTAAGAGTTCCTATCGATGGAATTACCATCACAGGCTCCAGCCATATTTTAGTGAAAACCAGAACGTTACAGTTCTTAATGTCCCGCTGGAAAGCTAGCTCCTAAGTTTGTCCAGCTTGCTGTCTAGTGACTGGACGTTCGCTAAGAGAATACATGGGAGAGGAGCACGGTTTCCCCGCAGCCACAGTTGGACCAAAACTCCACCCCGCTTCCCACGCTTCCTTCGTTGGCGTCGTTTTCCAGGTGCTAGCTCAGGTAAGCACAACAAAGGGTATCCCGGGTTGATCGCTGAACTTGATGTTCTGGATGAAAAAGACGATTCCAGTGCAGTTGTGATATCCAATAGTGATTGTCTGTTATAGGTTAATAACACGGTTGCGAATGTAGCAAAATTACACAATAGTAAAAACAATAAAACAATAAATCCGAAAGTTGGTTGGGAGCACAAAAACGGCAGCCATCCTCAACGGCACCATCTTGAAAAAGCCAGTCAGTTGAGTTTGTCGCAAAACATTTTTCAGTGCTTGCATATTGTTCTGTCTTTCACTGCGTATTATAACTCATACTCAGAAAGTAGAACTAAACTGACATTCATTACAAGATGTTTAGTTAAAACGTTTCAAAATGCACCTGTAATGTTTTGCATTTTCTGACTTTAAGTCGAATAAAAGACTATTTTTCCAGTCATATATTTCGTCATTGAAGATTTCTTAAAATTAGTGTTAAAATATTGACTGGTCTCGTTCTTGTGAACCCAATATCATGTATCGTCTCGTCTCGTGAGCTATGTTTATTGTCACACCCCTATGGTTCAGCATTTATAGTGCCTTCACAGAAGTGCAATTCACCCACGGCATGTGCACTGATGCACCCCCATACATCGGGGATGCTGGCTTTTGCACTCTGTGCTGATAACAAGCCAGATGTTCCCTCTCCTCTTTAGCTCGGAGGACGCAGCATCCATGATTCCTGGAAAGAATCTCAAATTTTGATTAATCAGACCACAGGACAGTTTTTCACTTCGCCTCAGTCCATCTAAAATGAGCTTGGGCAACAGAGAAGGTGCTGGTGTTTCTGGATGTTGTTTATGTGTGGTTTCTTCTTAGCATGGTAGATTTTTAACTTGCATTTGTGGATGCAGCAATGTACTGTGTTCACTGACAATGGTTTTCGGAAGTGCTCCTGAGCCCATGCATTGGTTTCCACTACAGAATCATGTCTGTTTTTAATGCATTGCCACGTATTCCATTACGTTTAGTTGTTTAGCTATACACATCTTTTCCAGTCTTTAGTTTCCTCGGTCCAGACTTTTTTGAAACGTGTTGCTGGCATCACATTCAAAGTGGGCATATATTTTGCAACACACAATAAAATTTCTCAGTTTTAACATTTAAAAGACAATAATGACAATAATGAAAATAATAATGCTGATGGAGAATATGTGATGTGTATGTTGCTTTCTAACCTTGTTCAAAGTTAACCTTTACTGACTAGTGTTCCATGTAATTTTCTCTGCCCCCCAGACACGTGCACAGATAGACCCCAAGGGGTGCTTGAGCCCCTGGCCCTTCTTGTACATCGGTGCCCCCATTCTACCTGCAGGTGTCATTCACTCAGACAGACATGTGTCGTCCATCTATGTGATGCACATTGTGGAAACTGATGTGTGTGCAGAAGCCGATGGGTGAATGGCTGCCAGCATATCTGGGGAGACCTTATTGGTCATTTAAGCCCCACTATATAGGTCTGTGCCCTGACTACAATGATGATGGAGAACATGCGATCGAAATTATATATTCTAATCTTATTTATAGTTGACTTCCTCTACTGACCAGTGTTCCATGTCACTGTCTCTTCCCCCTCAACACCTGCAGTGGGTCCCAGCTGTAACAGTTCAGTCACTCTGCAGTCTGACTGAGGGAGGTTTTTGTATGGCTCTGTATCACTGTGTGAACACCCAGGCACTGTTGAGGTAGTATTGACTCTGACAGTAGTAATCTCCTGCATCTTCAGCCTGGACTCCACTGTGGTCAGAGTGAAGTCACTCCCAGATCCACTGCTACTGAATCTAGATGGAGTCCCAGACTGAAGTGTGCTAGCCAAGTAAATTAGGAGTTTAGGAGCTCCTCCAGGTTTCTGTTGGTACCAGGCTAGAAAATTGTTGTTATACACATTACTGCTGACTTCACAGTTCATAGTAACTGAATTTCCTGTCATAACAGATTGAACTGCAGGTGACTGAGTCACTATGTACTGTCCTCTGGATTCTGTAAAATAAAATAAGGACACCCATATTAAAGGAATAAAACACAGTAACACATTGTACGTAATATAGATAATAGGAGTGCTATATATCATTCCTTTCTGTAGATTAAATTATTTTTCAACATTACATTTAATAAATCTTACCTTTGAAAAAGAGGACAAGTGTCCAGATGAATATGGTTATAAAGGTCATGGTTGTTGTGGGTTCAGATGTCATGAAGGACAGCTCTCAGTCATGAAGTGTTAAACTCACAGGGTTATAAACACTCCCAGATCACTGAATCTGAAAATAAGCTTCTGGTCTTTTCTCCATTCACCATTATTCAGTAAATATACACCAAGTAGATCCATCATATTAGTCTTACATGGAAATTATGTAATAGGACACGGATATCTGTAAAGTAATCTATTTTGAACATTTTATGATAACATTTAACAAGGCAATACTGCTCACATTCTTATACATACAGTACTTGACATGAACAAAGCATTCATCTAAGCATGACACAAGATGCATGGCCTGTTGAAACAAAATTGCAAGTTCAGTAGGCTATGTTGATCTCAAACCAGATGAGTTCAAAAAACTTGTCTGATTACTGCAAATCAAAGCAAATGTGAATGACACATATATTATTATTATTGTTATCAGGATAGTTTCTTCTTATAATATTATTTCAGGTACAGTCAGTATTTTATATTTTATCACACTGATCTAAGATCTGTGTCCACCATGTTTGATCCAACTCAGGATCTGACAGACAACTAAATTACTAAATCCATCCCAGATGGATAAAGGGCCACACTTTGGATGTATCCATGGAGACCACTAATATTAATAGTGAAAGAACTGACACATTTTAATTCTATGTTTACTCCTTCATTAAATAGTATAGCAATTAACTTATATGTACTCAATTTCTGTTTTAGCATTCACGCTTTGTGTCTTGTCGTGTGATATCATTGGAATGTTAATGTGTTATAGAGGTTTATCTAGGGTCTGAAATACAGGATGAAAAGGTCATGCCAGAGAACAGATGGGAACAGATGGGAATGTGTACCTAGTGGATTGGGGGACTATTTTTCAGGACCAGTCATTTGGTCTTTCCTTAGGTTAGCTATCCAACCCCCACAACTTTAGTTATAAACCAAAGTAAGTTGTTGTAAACGTTCTTTCATGCTTTTTGATCAGCTTCTCTGTATGCATCTTAGCTCTGGCAAAATGTCAAATTCCTGGAGAACTGCTATCTCTGATAATTCTAACGCAATTGTATACTTAACCTATACATTTTATCTGTTACATTAATTTTTCTATAAAGTATCTATAAAACAGCCCAAAATCCAGTTCCACCAATACAAAGTGGTTAAACCCAGTCACTTTCAGGGATGGGACACTCCTGTCCTCAGGTTGGAGTGGTGTCATTTATTCCCAATCCTAAGCAAAAGAATGAAAATCAAAAGTGTTTGAGATGAATAGCCCTGTTCTTTAACTACAGCCACAACAAATTTGAGAGGGCGTTCCACATCAGGCACTCAGGGATTAATTAGTTTTTTTCAAAGACAGGCAGACAAACAAAGACCAGAGTTACATACCAGGGAATAGAAAAGCAGACATTTCTAAAATGTTCATTAGTTCAAGAAGGTCCATAACTGTCCGCTTTTGAAAAAAACCCTTGCAATTCTACTGAACAACCAGTGATTTGGCAGACCAATCAGAACTCAGAATCACAGAATATCCAGCCCTTTCATTATCTCAGCCAAACATGTCCAGCAGGAAAAGTCCTGTATTTTCCTGGTTAAACAAGGGTTTGCATTGAAAATTTTATTAGGATTTACACTAACGCATACTAGTTTGTCATTAAGTCACATTAAGTACCGAGGGATTTTCGGACGGATTTTACTACTTGGACATTTTGGGTCCTACATTCATTCTGTAACATGTATCATGAAGTATTATATATCTGTGTAATCATTACACTCTCAGCTACAATAAAAACACAAAAACCAACTTATGTGACACTATTTATAATATTAATGTGTGGGAAAGGCAAAAACAAAGTTCTACGGAGTGCATTTCTGTGATATGTTATGATACATTTTTTTGAAACCATAATGAAGTTTACTTTCAATGGCATTTCCTGATACCACCATGCCTTTACTGTTATATTACATTGTTTTAGGCTGTAACTAATGAATAAAAGTAATAATACAATGTAAAAAATATGGGTTCACCAAAAACGTTTGGATTTTCCACCTTTGATATCAAACTATGTTTCATTATTTTGACAGAGGCACACTTAATTCTGTTTTGATGTAATGACACCAAACGGCCACGAGATGGCAGAGGACCGGTAGCGCAGTTTGTATTTTTAGCGCAGTTTGTATTTCCATAACAGGACAACTGCAATTGCGTTGCTACAGCTTTGAACCACATCGCTGCCATGAATTTAGCTGGCTTTATCAACAAATCTCAGTGAGAACAAGTTGTGAGATACTACTTTCTGAATGACAATGATGTCATGACTCAGAAGATGAATCAGACGACGATGAGGAAATCCCTAACTTGGATACTGTTTGAAACGTTCCGACAAAATGGAGGCATTTCATTGCAATGCCAATGGTCGAAAGAATACACTGGCTCGTCTTGTATAAAACAATTGTCCATGGTTTACATTTAGAAGCAAAGGACAACCATGGACTATACGATTGAAACAATGAAAAAAGCACCGATTTGCTGATAAAGCCTGCTAAGCGATGTGGTTCACAGCTGTAGCAACGCGATTGCAGATATTACTACTTTTTACTACATTTTGAGTATGTATATTCATTTCTGTAACAGGGATCAGATATATTATAACAAGTATTATATATATATATATATATATATATATATA
>JACXGI010012729.1:0-22148 GCA_016801175.1 Esox masquinongy | reverse complement strand
GTAGACACTGTAGAGGGATTCAACGACAAAGGATTATCCAAGAGTAGACACTGTAGAGGGATTCAACGACAAAGGATTATCCAAGAGTAGACACTGTAGAGGGATTCAACGACAAAGGATTATCCAAGAGTAGACACTGTAGAGGGATTCAACGACAAAGGATTATCCAAGAGTAGACACTGTAGAGGGATTCAACGACGAAGGATTATCCAAGAGTAGACATTGTAGAGGGATTCAAAAACAAAGGATTCGGAATGCATTCATCAACATCAGGGTCTATACCATGTAGGTTTCTCCACAATGAATACGAAACACATCTCTGAACATGAATCTCTGAACATCTCTGATCTCTGAACACACACACACAAAAACAGCACCCCCATGTCCTAATTGGGACTCCCAAGTGTGTAGAAATGAAGCAGCCCAGGGGACTAGGAGGGGTTTAGGGGCCTGGGAGACCAGTGTTGACTGTGGGGACTGGGCCCTATGAAGCCTTAAAGGCGGAGTTCAGATCCAATCTAATTTCCTCTGATACCTCCTCTGATTGAGTCCTTCAATACGACTCAGTCTACTGCCACCATGGAGGCCCTGCAGAGACCCAGGGGGAACTACTGACAGACTCAACACCAAAACACATGCAGAGGAATGTAAAGGAAAAAAAAGTAATTTGTTTGCAAAGCATAGCTCCAAGCTAATGGCCTACATTGACAAAACTGTGTAAAACACTCTTTAATCAGCCTCTGCCATTCCAGAGCTGCACCGGCCCATCGAATTCCGTAAACCACGTTCACTAAGGCAGAGTTGAAAGGGAGGGTGGTCAGACTGACAGCTGTACCTAATCAGGCTCAATCGGGCCAGTCCACACTGTCAAACTGAAGTGCTGTAAGCCTCGCGGGAGACAAAGACTGAGAGATAATGTGATCCACTCAGAGAAGACCAGGTTGCCCCCTTCCACCCCATCCTACCACCCGTGGGGTGCAAGGCCTCACCCATAAACTCTTATTAGTATGGAGGGGGTGAGGGGTGACCTGAACGATTTGGCCCACTCAGATGGAGGGCCCGCTGAGAGACAGTGAAGGGAGAAAACCGGATGGGTTTTCACCATCCACTACATCAGTGGGGTACAAAAGAGCTGACAGCTCTGTGTTGTTCTTCCTAAAACACTTCTGAGTAGATTTACATGTCTTTAGTAGGGAACAAATTAGAAGGCCATACATTGATGTTATGCTGATATCACATGAAATGGATATTTAAGGGGGAGTTGTTGTTTGGAACTGATAAATATCTTTAGAAAGCAGTAGGTGTGAGAACTATGTTCTTACGGTAGATTCACGGAAAGAAAAAAAAAAGCATTGGCTAATTTCTAATTTGGCAAGTAATATCCCAGTCCAGCCCAGTAATGACCTAGTCCAGTCCAGTAATATCCCAGTCTAGAGAAGTAATATCCCAGTCAAGCCCAGTAATGACCTAGTCCAGTCCAGTAATGTCTCAGTCCAGAGAAGTAATATCCCAGTCCAGCCCAGCTCACCTCTCCATATCGGTTCATCTTGCGGATGACTTGGTCTGTAATGTTGAAGACATTCCTCCAATCAAAGTTGGCCATGTCATTTTCCCTGTCTTCTATTGGCCTGTTGTGCAGGAAATTCAGAATGTGTTTAGAGGAGAACTCTGTGTCCTGAAGGCTTCTGTCAATGTAGTCTCTCACAGTGGGATTCCTTATGGTGTCCTGGGAGGGGAAGAGAGAGATAACACAGGGCAGCTATTGAGTTAAGATAACAACTTGACTTTAGAGGAAAACCCAGATGCCCTCCAACAGCGTGAGACCAAAGACGTTTTGGAAAGGTATGGAGGAGGAAATAATATTGGACAAAACAGACACCATATTTCATACTGGGGCTTTTGAGACAAGCTCAATTCCCCACAGTTGTCATAATGTTAACATCTCATATGATAAAACCACAGAAGTATTTTTTCAAACCCAAACCCAGTTATTGAATTATTTTAAGATAACATTTAGTATATATATATATATATATATATATATATATATATGTAGGTTTCAATGTATGTATAGACACCCACCAGTTTTGACACTAAGATTGCATTTCTAAACGTTGACATGCCCCACCTGTTAACTGTTACCCCTTCAGCTTTCCTCTTAAGTCATCAATGAGAGGCTGACATAAGATGCTCTGCTAGAAAAATCTCTTTACCCATAATTTCCGTAAGCCGTGTTGGTCTTTGGGGGGTGTAATGGGACTGTGGCATCCATGCTGACTATAGCCTTCCTTACCCTGATCATGTTTATCTGAACGCTGTCCTGGAAGAAGTCCCAGACCTGAGGGCTCACCTCTTCCCAGGCTCGACCCATCGTTCTCAGCCTCTCCAGCTCCTCAAACGTGGTGTTTGCCTGTAGGAAACGCACATGCAAATCACAGACATGCCACACACAAACACACACACGCACACAACACACACATACCACACAGACACATTTAAGCACATACATTAGGAAACACATATGAGCACACATACACCCACAGACACTTGAACATTCACACACACACACACACACACACGCGCGCGCGCGCACACATACATACCATTCATGACAGTCCCTGTGAAAATAAACATAGAGACATACCCTATCATTTATTATCATGCTATACATTGTTTGATACGCAAACGAAGGCAGGCTATTATATTTAAATTATACGGTTGATAAAAGCATGGAAAAGCAAGCCACTGTTTGACACCTTCCTCTTGTATGTGTCAGATCTCTGGTGACAAAGGAACAATGAGACTAAAGAGACAATGGAGCCGTTGGTGACAATTGGCTGAATGCATTCAGCTTGCCTACTGAATCTCCCTGTTCGCACAAGATTCCACAGGCAGAATGCTCTATAGTCACACAGCAGACAAACAAAGATAAACAGACTTGGGTTGTCTCAAATGGCAGCCTACATCCTTTCTAGGGCCCTATTTATTCACTATAAAGGGTTAGGTTCCACTTTAGGACATAGACAAGTTGAAACCAGAGTAGTTTCTGCCCCAAGACTGGGGGCAATAAAGGGATCAGCCTCAGTGTCTGCAGGACCTGGGGAAGAGGGGGTGTCTAGCACCCGTTAACAAGGCAATAGGCACTGCGAGAGAAGACCCGACTCTTCTACTCTTCCCTCTAATCAGTCTTTCCAGGGTGTTTCATAGTGTTACAGAGAAAAAGAGACCAGTGAAAGCTACAGTAGGAACATGCACACTTGATCAGAGCAGTAAGGTCATGTTCACCGGTAATAAGATGTGTTATTTTCACACATGCGGATGACTTTTCACACGGTTTCACTTGACAGTAAATAGAGTTTTTAATGCCCATAATGAGCGATGGTATTACAGTATCATTTCTGTATGTATTGGAATGAGGGAAATTAGATATCCTACTAGAAACTTCATATTTTACCATTTATTATTTATTATTTTATAGAGGTTTAATAATCATGTAAAATTCCCTATACCTTTCTGGTCCTCTCTCAAACCTGTGCACCCCAATGTTTGGAAACAATCTTCCAAATAGCATTTTACTAGTTTAGTTTTCAGTGGTTCTGAGACCTGATATAAGGGATCAAATGTGCTGCAAAGCTCTGTGAGAGAGGTATGTTATCCCAGCTCCTAAATTATCAATGTTTCCTTAAATTGTCGTGCGTCCAACAGGGCTAAGAGCATGGAAAATAAGGGGGTCAGTTCAAAGAGCGGTTCATCATGTCTGGAGATGGGAGGGAGAGTGGAGGCCTTATTTTGGTATGGGCAGCAGAATGGATTAACAGTTTGTTCCTTTTAGAATCCAGATCTGAGGTAAGTGAAAGCCAGAGGGCAGTAAAGGTTGGGAACGAAACAATGTGTGTCTCTGTTTGTGTGTGTGTGTGTGTGTGTGTGCGTATACCTGCGTTTACATGCCTGTGTAGATGTGTGTGTGACCCTCACAGAGTAAGCCAGTGCTTATGTAAGAAGAGGAGTAGAACACAAGGGAACATAGTGAGTCACAATGACTGTGTGCAGTGAAACAGGTGTTTGTTCCCATTCTGACACACCTGGCCATGACTGTTGGGGCCTAGAGGCATCTTACAGATATGTTTATACATCAACAGTATACAGACAAGTAAACACTGATTTGAAGATTTCTAAATGCTGGTTTCAAAATATTGGCCCCATTTTAAAGGAGTAGTATCGTTAAACAGATATGTCAACATCTATCAGGCCTTAGCGGAGCTGGCAGAAACCAGAAGCATCTGGTTTTCAGAAAGAAGACAAGAAGCCGAGGTGAAGCCTGGTTACAGACAGGTCCACTCATTTATTTTATGCAGGCTGTTTTGTTAAATTATCCACTGGACAATTTGCCATCTGCTTTTATGTTTAAACAATTCTCTGTTCCGTTCATATTATTAGCCAGCAACCGTCAGATCAATAGATAAACGAGGTAAGAGGAAATATGTCAAAGGATGACGTGGATCAGCCCTCATCGACAGTGTTCCTTCACTTCCAACCATACAGTCTGAGGGCTCTCTCACATTTCGGACGATTTGTCTGACGGCTGGAGAATCTGGTGCGTAGAGGATCTTCCCCATCAGCATGGGTTTGACCAACCTCCACGTGGTCCTGGTGATGAGGTCAGACTCCAGGTCCTTCATCATGTCATTACAGAACAGAGCTGGGGGAGAAGACAGGAGATGGGAATCTCGGGGCAGGCAACAATCTCTTATTTGACGTCACTATATAAAATTACATTCAAAACACTGCTAATTTTGGCATAGGCTGGGGGGGGGTTCATTGGCCACAAATGTGACTAGTGATGCCTATTGACTTATAATGACTTATCTGATTGGAAAGATGTTGAGTATTTGCACTTAACTCCATGTTTGTTTATGTTTGTTTCTGTGTAAGGACTCACTGGTGGTGTGGTCGTAAGTGTAATTCCCCTGTCCTCCGCGGGTGCTGTCATTGATCCCCATGAAGGCCTTGTAGTTGTTGTCCTCGTACCAGTTCAGGGAAGCCACCTGAGAGAAGCCCTCCTCCGTGTAGCCACATACCAGGCTGGACACGACTGCTATCAGCTGGCTCAAAGATGGTGGAGAAGACCCCCGAGGACCAGGGGATTGGAACAGGGGAGAAATCACCTCCACCAGAGCTTTGAAGCTGTTCGTCTTTGACAACTGCGGGGATAAACAGAGAGAGAGAAAATGAGAGAAAGAAAGAGACATAGATAGAATGAGGGAGGGGGGGGGGAGAGAGAGGAGTATGAACTGATCTTGGATGGGCTTTGTGGATGTGTGCCTACAAATTTCATCTCAAAAAAGGTTTGCCTTAAAAAAGGTTTGGAGATGGAATAATGTTCTGCAAGTTAATATGTAATTATTTATTGCTCCAAATTGATATTAACTGCTTCCTAACAACCATACTACCATGTACTAGCATAGTAATACTTATGAAATGACTATGTTGTTACAGTCATTACTATGTTAGTTGCATATTGATTGAACTTATGCAAGTCGAATGAAAGATTCTGTCTGTGTACAAGTTAGAATGACTATAATAGAAGTATAAGAGACCATACTAACTCAAACACAACTAAAATCCACACCTTATTAATAAGCCAAACCACCAACTATTCTGCTACAACTGAAATAACCCCACCGTTATTCAGTAAACTTCTATATTTCTTACAGTTCAGTCATGTAGCAGACCCTCTCATACTGAGCGACTTGCAGTTTGTTATATGCATGTAAATGAGGTCTTGATGGCCGTTTAGAAGCTTCCATTCAATATAAAAAAATTCACATTGATCTGAAAAATGTGTTACTAAAATCTGAATAATTTTATTGAATATGTTGACCAAATCTAAGTGACATTTTCACTTAAGAATTTCCATAGATACAATGGATAAATTAGAGCAGAATTTGCCTGAAAGGTGCAAATTGGAAGACACAACACCTTCCGTTGGTATTTTTGTTCTGGCAAACAGTTCACTGTGAATCCCAAGGCAGAGTTTCCACTTAGCTGGCCGGTCTGGCTACTGTGCATCTACTGAATATAGACATAATGGGACCTGAAATAAATGGAATTTGGAAAATGATTAACTGGCGCCACGTCTTCTGTCTCTTCAGTCACACGGACGACAGACAAGAATGCAGCCTACCCCACCAACAGGATGTCACCTCTTCAGTATGTCCCTCCCTCCTCACTCTCCACCCCCAGCCCTGCAATCACCCCTTCCCCTGAGGCAAAGAGGAAGAAGCAAAGCGAGAGGGTTGCTTCTCGTTGAAATCTGTCCCGAATAAGCCTGATGTATTTCTAAGAGCTTAAACATAAAACCACCATTATCAGTGGCATAACTATCGAGGGGTCAGGAGGTGTGGTTGCACACAGGGCCCGCGGTGGGCCGACTTGGCCAGTATCATAAAACTATTTCGTATTCGTATTTTATATCGTGTGTTTCATAAAACTATTTCGTATTCGTATTTTATATTGTGTGTTTCTATGCTGTTATCAAGGTCAGATGTCAGTTGACGGCAGGATTTGGGGGGGGGGGGGCTGTAAGGACATCTTGCACCCTGGCCCGGCGTCACCAGGCTACGCCAGTGACCAGTATGTTTGCTTGGTGATTTGAACTGTCCATATTGCTGTATCAGTGTGTTTTTGTGGAAAAGTAAATACATTAATTAATTCCTTTTTGGCAATATGGTTGTGGGCACAAATGTTGGCAACCTTGCACTTTCTTCAAATAATTCACATTACCTCTACAAATAAGTTGAAATTGATCAAAGTATTTGGTCTACATAATTCTTCATTTTACTGTAAATATTACAGGAACTTTGTTTTTGATTCAGAAACTAATATATCCTTTCAAATCAGAAAATAAACAGAAATGGCATTGACAAAATAATTGACACCCTAGACTCAAAATTTGCTAGCCCAGCCATTGACCAAAATAACAATCGCTTCCCATAGCCATGGAGGGGCTTCCTCCACCCCTGTAAAGATAGTTTGGCCCAGTCTTTTTTTTGGCAAACTGCTTCAGTTTGCCCAGAATATAAGCATGCCTTCCAACTGTTGTTTTCAGATCTCCACACATGGTTTTCAATAGGATTTAGATCTGGACTCACTGCAGTGCATATTAGAATGCTAATTTTTTCTTGAACAATTCTTCTGTGCTTTTATAGTGCGGATGGGGTCATTGTATGGACGAAACATGACCTATTCTCCTGATTTCATCCCATGCAAACATTCAAGGCACCCAGTGTCAGAGGCAGAAAAGCAACCCCAAGACATCTCTGGACCTCCTCCATGTTTGACTGTGGGGAAGGTGTTCTTGTCTTTCATTTTGTTTTCTGTAAACATGAAGACGGAGTGCTTTACCAAAAATCTTTAATTTGGTCTCCAATGTGCACTGTAATTTGGAAAAGAAAAGATGAATGAGCCAATGAACTTTAATTGTAATTGTCTGTTTTCAAAATATGTTATCGAAAGTCAACATGTGCAATTCTTCAGGAGAATTATTTCGGTGTGATCATTGCTTTTTCAAATAGTTATTTTCTTGCATGACCATGTATGCAAAATACTGTTGATGGTGTAAATGTTAATAATTTTTGCTGGCCCACCATCCTGGGCCAGTGACTTAAACTGTACAGGCATCTCTGCATTTAATACAGATCTCTGTCTGAGGTCTTCCGACTCAACATGAACCTTTGCCTTGCTTGCACTGAAACCCTAAACTATGGCTGTCTTGAGATGGCACTCTGAACCCCTATGTAGTTTACTACTTTTGACCAGGGCCTATGGTGCCCTCTTAGGGTTAGGGTGTGATGGGACTCCATGATGACATTAAAGGGTTATTGGGTCTGGTGTTAGCCTTCCTCATACGCACACATGCTTTCCCTGCTGTCAGTGTTTGCGTAAAGACCGGGGCAGAGAGGAAGCAGGGGTTTCCTGAGGGATAAAAATATGTGCCCGGTGAACTTTGGGATGGATTGGAATGAATGGGGGTGGACAGTTCTTCTGACGGTAGTAGACAAACCTCTGGTTGTTCTAAGGAGATGATGGAGTGTGTGTGTTTGTGTGTGTGTGTGTGTGTGTACCTACATCTTGCAGCTTTTCAGAAGCAGCGGAAAGGACTCTAGACCAGAAGTGTAGGTCTATTCCACTGGAATGGTTATCCAAGACCTGGGGAAGCTGGGAGGAGGAAAAAGCAAAGTGCAGACATGGACATAAATAAACGATACAATGATACTGAACACAATATGAAATCACTTTGCTAAATATAGCATATACTTAAATGCAGGTTATCATAGAGCAGTCTAATCATGAATAACCTATAAATAAAACATAGCATCATTTGGTAAACTGCATGATTAATTTCTGCATCCAAATAATCAGCCACAAAAACACAAACAGAGTAACCACAGCCACTGCCTATTAGCTATTTACAAAAGCAGCAGCTTCTCCCTCTGGGCTCCATACAGAACATGTTGTTTATTCCAGGAGAATATGAGCAGTCCATACCCTGTTTACAAGCTAAGTAACTGAATATCTTAATACATTATTTTGCTTCTCGTATTCTTTTCCAATACTGTTTGAGTTACTACATTAAAAGGCCCAGTAAACATGCTGCTGGTATGTTTGAGTCTGAATAAGCCTAACGCCTCCTGAATGCTTGTCCCAAGCAAGATCAATGATTTATCCAGCTGGGTTTTGACACTGCACAAGAAACAAGAATAAAGTATATGGTGTATGAATAGCCAATACTATTGATGAAGCCAAAATAGGACTTGACTAATGATTGTTAACGATTTATAAGCACCTTTAAAACAAGTGAAAAATGTCCTTTTAAAATGCTTGCGTGATTATTATAATGTGCTACCAGAAACATTTACAAATGTAATGTAACCACTTCCCCACATGTGAGGACAGCATCTGCTAACAAGAGCGTTGCCATCATCATCTGTATCCTCAGCTACAGTGCCTCCAGTAACGGTTTCGTCCAAGGTTTTGGCTAAGAACACTTCCAACTACAGTACTGTAGCTCACAACACAATGGGCTCGAGGTCAGGAAATGGTGCACAGCAGTGACACACAAAACAATATAACACATCCTTCCTCTGACATTCCTCACTATCTCCTGAGATCTACTGGGCGGGTTTCAAGGAGGTGGGATGTGTGTTTCTGTGTGTGTGTGTGTGTGTGTGTGTGTGTGTGTGTGTGTGTGTGTGTGTGTGTGTGTGTGCAGTCCTGCTGGCATTTCTGGTTCTGCATTGGCCTAATGCCTTCTGCATGGCTGCCCTGGCCAGACATGATCAATTATTTGATTTAACTTGGTGAATTATTCAGAAAGTAATTTTCTTTGGCTTTGGGTAATCCTGATATGAGCGGGGTTTAATTGAATTGTATTAATTCAACAAATTAAATCAAACATCAAAATTTAACTTTCTTTATGAATCAAACAAAAATGTATTTCTGGTTGTTTATCTTACTTTATAGAACACTTCTCTGGACCTTAGCTATTCAGTCTTTGGGTAATTACAGAGAAGAAGCTCAGACCAGGAGGCGTGACATCCATAATCTCATTACTGAAACAGGCCATGTCTAGTACTCTTCTTAAACTAGGACTTGATATGTCTGTGGGGATTCAACTCCCCATGGCTTCTTTGGTCTCAACCATACTGGCAATGAAGACTGTTAATGGGCGGTTGGTCTGTATTATAGGTGAGGCATTCCCGCAGATGTAGAAATTTGATTTGTTTTATTACGCGGTGGTGGATTATTTTTCCAGTTAATTTCTGTCAGCAGTGATTCGTTACTTTAAAAATGTAATGATTTCTAAGCAGGACATCATTAGAGGAAATGTGTGCCAATTACTTAACACACACTGTAGGCATTGTTTCAATTCCATGGTGGCTTACGCCAACTCTTCCCAACTTGCTCCTGGCCACACCAGCTTCTGTCAGCTCATGCTGGGGGTGTAGGCAGATGGAACAGTTGATAGTAGGGCCCAGACTTTATGGGTGAGTTAATACATTTGACAGGGTCCCAAATGTGACAAATAGAAGGGTACTTTGAAAAGAATCCCAAAAGTCACTTAAGTATTGTGTGGATATAAGATGAAGGCATGCATAGCGAGTTAAAACATTTTGACAGATAAGGTAATTAAGGCCAAACTGAAACCCAAAATGAAATGAATTGGAAATCGAATTCTCCACCAAGTTTGATCAAAGTACAACATTTCAAGGCAAAATTGCAAGGCTTGTACTATGTAATGCACAGAAGAGTGGTCAAACCGAGACGGCACGAGAGACATTGAGAATGACTGACCAGACGGAAGAGTTTGAAGAAGTCCACATTAGCGTAGAGTCTTTCCTCTATGTCCTGGAGTGTCTGTGCTGAGAGGGAACACATAGCGCTGAGCACCCCATACTGACCCCTGCGGCTGGGGAAGATAATGAAGTGCTCTAGCAGGGTCTGACTGCAGGCGATGTCCTTCAGGTGGAGGTCAGGAATGCCAAACGCAAACTGGAACGAAGAGGGAAGAGGCCACGGACACAGCGTTTAGTCAGTACCATTTCATTTAGGATTCTGTGTTGTCACGTGGGCACTTTTTCTAAGCAAACAGAGGTCGACCCCTGTGCCCTTTTAATGCACAACTGGTGTTGTCGCTAACTGGGGGAATAATAAGATCCCATGGGGAACAAATTGTCTGGTGAGCCACTGCCCACCAGACAAAGCCCACAGCACTGCTTACTGGAATGACATCAGAATCCGAATGCACCGCCACATTCATACAGGGATCATGTCCTAAGATGTCAGGACTGCCAACTTACAGTGTGACTATTACTCCGGAAAACAAGCTGGCCGAATACAAACTTAGGTACAAATTAGAAACTGTAATGGGAAACTGTAGGTTATAAAGTGTATGTAATGGCTGTATAAGTGGGAACAAAACACACCCAAACATATATGCCTGCCATAAACACAGACACACACACACAAAGACAGGAGGACACCAAGTCCTTGTCTCACCTGCTCAGGCCTGATCTTGGCACTGACTAGCTCATTGACTACAGTCACTGATAGAGGAACATCCCTAAGGAGAAAGGATGTCAGGGTCTCATCATCTTTCAGAATGTCTTCTACCTTCAGTCCTCGACCTGGAGACAAAACGTGAGAGAGATAGAGACAGAAAAAAAGAGATGGAGATCAAGTGAAAGAGACATACAGAGACAAATACAGAGACAATGTCAGTGTGTGTGAGAGAGAGAGAGCCCCTCACATGCTCAAAGATCAGACATGAGATCAGACATGGATTAAGAAGCATAGGAAGACTGAATTGTTTGTATGTCACGTAGAACTGTAGAATTTTGAAACAAGCGTATAACCATTGGAATCATCTTCCTTGCAGTGTGAGGGGTAGACAGGCCTTCCATAATTAATCCCTAACGGGAATGCAGTCCAGTTAAAAAGATCCATTATTAGGAGTTTTTTTCTCCAGAAGGAGGAGCGTCTGGAATGGTCATACCAGAATGAGAATGTATAAGCAATCATGAGTATGGGAATGTTAGCCTAGGGGAACAGGAAGATATTTATGTGTTCGGCTGGGAAGGGAAACAGGCAAAATGCTTTCTTACTAAATAAACAGAGCTGCTGTGGTGGTGATAGTAAGCTGCTTAGGATTCCAGTTCCCACTACAAGGAAGTGCCTTAAAAGCCCAACTAAGAGATGTAATCCTTCCACACTGTAGTCTCTACGCACATGACGCAGAGCAGACGGACTGGGGGGATGTGTTGGGTTCGTATGTTTCCTCTGGTGAGGGCAAGGAACATCGCTGCGAGTGATTGCATCCGAGTTCCCAAATACATTTGAACCCAGATCTTCACTGGATCTGTACTTAGGTTTGGGTTGACAGTTACAGGTTGACGGGTGTTCTTCTGACCTGAGACCTGCTCGGGGCTGGTCCGCAGCGTGTCCATGAATGTGCTCATGGTCAACATCTCCCTCCAGAGCTGACCCAGTTGCAGGAACTCTGGGTCACTGAACAGATGCTTCTGCGCATCAACGTACAACCGAGCCAGTCTGTATTAGAAGCAGAACACAGGACCGATTAAACACGCGCAGAGGTACACAACCATTAAATACAAATAGACATACACAGATAAATGTCACATCCAAACACCGACGTATACATTAAAGCAACACATTCACTTTGCAACAATAATCATTAAACTAGGTAGGTGTGAGAGCGGTCTTGCAGGTTGCCATGGTAATGTGTAATCATTAAAGAACCCTATCCATACATTGGGTAGTACATTAACATGAAAATAGCACTTCTCAACCCTCTCTTGTCTGGCCTTCCACCGCTAACAGATCTAGCCTTGTTCCAGATCTGTTTGTGCTGTTCTTACCGTCTTTGAGGTCTTATGAACAATCATCTAGCTTGAACACAAAAACAGATCTCAGACCAGGCTGTCACAGCCCTGCTGTTTGGCTCACATGGAGTTGTTGTAGTTGGAGACAATTCCCTCGCCCTCACCCTTGGTAGGGTACTGGAAACATGGGTTGTTGGCATTGCAGAAGATGCCCTGTATCCATGGAAGGATGCCAGATGAGGGCATGGCCTTGTTGGGAAAGTGACCTGCACAGGTGGAAAAGACATGCAGTACTGGTCAACGGCATGGACCAGAAGAACTCAGCACTAGTCATGAAACTGACTAGGTAACTAGCAGAAGATGAAACACGCTTAATAGAGAATATTTCCTATAGTAGAGCTGAAAGTTTGCATTGTTTGCATGTTTCTATTACATCCGTACATTTAACAGTTTTGCACAAAATATTCTATCTGAAGAACATATTCTTACACTCATGTTGGCGATATAACGGGTTAGCTCGCCTCAGCCACACTAATCCCATAAACAGAACCACTGGCCACATGATCTCCATGAATAACCGGATCTGGAGGTAAAACAGCAAACAATACAATCTGACCTTGGGAATGCAATACATTTGGACCACATTAAGATAACAGTATTACTATTAGTAAAGAAACAGAAATGAGCTATTGTTGTTAGCTGAGTAAACACAAATCAAGAAATCCTGCTGTAGATTGCTTGCAAAGCACATGGTATTTCTTGACTTCCATCTTTGGGATTGTGTATGTGTTTGTGTGTCATAGGCCATGCCTCAACAGTTTAGCTATGCAGTTGGCACAATGTGAGAAGTGACCACGTGTGACCGAGCTTTCCCGGTGATCTAAACACGGCAGACCAGACAAGCTAAGCAGGACAACCTTGTATAACAATCCCCGTCATCCCCCATCATCCAACAGCTAGACATCTTCCTTGTGACATCCTGATTTTACTGTCTTCTGCTAAATTCACCAGATAGTTCTTGCTTTACCTTCTGTCTCTTGCGGATGATCCAGTTCTTCCAAAGCAGCCGTCGAACCTGACTGATCGTACCCATGGTCTTCTTCACCGCTGTGGGTGTTACCATGAAGGCACAAACATGGAAACAACAAACACACAACCCTCACACAACCACATCACAAGCAATGGTTGTAAAACAATATTCAACCATCTCACGGTAACCTCACAAACACAACCACTTCACAACACAACCCACTTAAAATCTACGACTAAACAGTGGAAAACATGAACTCATCTTCAAATCCTTAGTAAACTATGTATTTCCCCCCAAAATATCATATATCTCTTTTAGTTTTGTATGACCACACACCAGGACATAATCCAGATGCTGTTCTTGTGTGCTCTGAAAAGCATGCTAGGCTACTGGTGATTTCAATGTGTTTTGATACAGATTTAAGTAGACAAATTAATCACATGGTAGGAGACCATGGGCTGGACAAAGCCCCTATCTAGGTCATGCCAATCAATATACAACAATGGGAGCATCGTGGAACACGTAGAACACATCAGCTGAGCTGTTGATGTAATATGTGACATTATAATATGAATTCAACATAACAGGCATTAATCCTGGTGACTGTTCGCATTATGGATTACTCATAATAACAGATTCAGACTTGAAACTATAATAGATAAAATGAAGTGTGCGTTTCTGCTATGCTCTGCTGTACATGACCGCCAGTCAGATATTTTAAATACACATATTGTACAAAGCCTAGAGTAAAACATATACATGGTGATTTTCAGATCATCACCAAGAGCACTGTTGGTTAGGTTACATGAACCTGACATTGCTGCCAATAGTGCTGCCGCTAGGGTCAGCAACCCCCTGAGGATTTATTGAACATTAACTCCATCTCATTGGCAACCCTGTGGCACAGAAGAAGACTAGAAATCCATCACTGAGAACTGTTGTTACTGCTAGTAATGCTCTTAGCTCCATTTATCGATAGGTTGGTCTAAGAATAGTTACATTGCTGCCCCTTTTAATGTCAGGGAACATGTGTCAGGCCAAATCCTCAAATCCAACTTGTATTGTATTATTAACACATTTTTGCATGCTATTAGATACAATGTTTACATGCACTGATGACAATTGGACTCAACGTATTATTCAACGTTGTAGCTTACAACCATACCAAAGACTGTTCTAGCTAACGTAGTTATTACACATTCATAAACACACCAGTAACAACTATAGGAGACCTCAAAAACATGAAAGACTACTTACCTCAGATGAAGAATATAACCGTGGAGTAGCATCTAGGGAGTGTAAAGAAACCCAGAACATGTGTTATATGTCCCATCTCCGGTGCTAACAGCTAACCACACTGTTCCTTTGGTTCCTACAGACCCGGCGAATAGTTAATCGGGTTGGTTTAATCTTCTTTCTCAATACATCAGAGCCTGCTAACACCACTCATCTATTTGCACAAAGATCTGACAACTTAACCATATAACCAATAGAGAAAGAGAGGGAAAATTGTACTGAAGGTTATGAAAAGAAATAGCGTCTGTGGTAACTCTAGCTTCCGAAATGGCAATGGACTAACTGGTAACCATTCAGTAGGGCTTTCAAGTTGGGTTAGCGTCACCTGTTGATGGGGTCAATAGTGAGTAAGACTTAGGGTCATGTCCACAAATCTCTGTGGCGATAGGCAACAGGAATTAAGCCTATTTAGAAAGAGCTCTAGTTACATCAGTTTATATGGTAGCTTTAATCCTAATTTAATTTCCCATATAATGTGATATGACTCATTGATTAGTATTCATAAGGGCTGTATTGATAAGGGCAACTGTATACCAGCCTACTGTATATCCTACAGCATGACAAACAGCACAGGGCCAGTAACAGGACCAGTAATCCTTATGTGATCGTCTACTTAAATGACTAATAAGACTTTTGCAAGGGCCATGACCCATCCCCTCTAATTCTCTACTTTCTTATTACACTAATCACCTCAGATGTTCTCTAACACAATGAGCTCATTATTCTGTCCATACACAACATTTACATAGTTTGTCAGCAACCCAGAGATGCAGAAATACAGAGGACTACAGAAACATCTAAATAAGTTGTCAGCTATATTTTAATAAGTTATAAAAAGGTGTAGGTTTGTATGTACCTATTTGTACACTGAAAAAGATCTAATACATTAGGGACAATCTGCAAAGACAAAATATAGATGAATGATGCACCTACTTGTATTCAAAACCTGTACAAAGTGAGAAGATATGGATGAAATAACTGAGCGAACTGAAAACCATTTTCGAAAAGTTATGAACTTTGGCCCAGCGTAATATTGTTATTCTTGGTACAAGAGGACAGAGACTATTGTTCTGACAACTAATAACATTACTAAAATGCTTTTCAGTTGTGCTGTTAGGTTAATACCTTCAATGTAAACGTTGAAAATGAGAAGGTTCATGTTTGGTTTAAGTATTGTTTTGTAGCGCATTTACACTTTCATATAGACCTTTTTCACATGAATGCTTATGTTTCAATCAAGCCATTGATAAAGATGCTTTCATCATCTGCATTAACCCTTCAATACCTGGACCAAATATCCTTTCATATAAATATAGCATTGATTAGGACTGGTTCAGGAGACCCTAAATAACGTATTTTAAATATATATATTGAAAAATTAAATATCCTCCCATTTACAATGTATTGTAAAATGTGTAGTTTGGATCACATACTGCCAAATTTTATGTAAGCGAATAGAACATGAAATTGTGAAGTGACTATACATACTTTGAATGATGGTTTTTGATGTATTGCATTACAGAAAATCTAATTTTTAACAACGAACCAAACTATATTCGGCCACAAAAACGTGAACCAAACTATTTTGGGCCACAAAAACGTGAACCAAACTGTTTTGGGCCACAATGATAGGCCACATATTTCCACCAATTTTCTGCATTGTAATTACAAATATCGGCCACCAGTTAGTGCCAAATATGTTTATTAGGATCTATTTTTAATGACAGGTGTGGTCTTTTATGTATTGATAAATTCTACCAGACTCTACCTCGTCTTTAAGACACTGTTACAAGTAACTTTGGGCTTCAAGGTTAAACTAGCAACACAAGTATTTTATGGATTGAAGCATTATATACAATTACACATAAGTTCTCAAATGACTGTATACAAAGTTATACAAAAGTAATACTGTATACAAAATGCGGCAAAACAAAACATTTGAATGTGTAACACAAAATAACTGGACTGGATTACAGATAGGTTTGTGGATCAAACTCTATTTCATAAAGTGGCAATACATACTACACTCTAACAGGTGTTGAAATAATATGTTTTGGCATATAGAAATACAAATGGTTTACAACAATTTCATAGAAGAGATATATATTATGAATAAAATGTAATTGCACCCTTAAGATATAGAACATGGGTAATACTTCATAATAACTCCTTGTAAAAAAAATCTATGTATTATAGTAAACAGTTTATTCATCATGGATTAATCTTCACTCCAACATTTGTGATAAGGTAGTTATTCACACAATTATAAACTACTTAATATTAGTATTTATTATTGATGTATTAGAACATTCATGAGATATTTAATACACTCTAAATGTAGGGATATTGATACTGGAAAAATACTTAATAATTGTTTTGATTGACCAGCGTATTTCTTACAAAAAGAAATGGCTATTTTCATGCTCATTAAGGGTACACTGTAAACTAAATGAAATGGCTATATATAGCACCAAACAAGGTTTATTACAGTTAAGCCTTTTTGTACTATATAGAACCTCATTAGGTTCTATAAACAACCATGCTCATATTATTCTAAATGGAATACACATGGTTCTTGAACCCTTAAGAATCTAGACAAAACCATAACAACAATAGATATAGTATCAGAAAAAGGGTTCTGCTATGGTTATAATCCTATATTAACCCTTTGCTAACACTAATAACGTGCCATTTAGTCATGTAATTTACAATATTAAATGGCATATAATTCAACACATTTTGTAGGCAGCAATTAATTACTGAGGTCAAATGGTTCTTTGAGTAAATAGAACCATCACCCATCCCGAACAATCCTTGAGAATCCTTCTTACTATGTAGAAATGTTAAATGTAGTAATTCTTTGTAGATATTTGACAAGTGACATTGAAAAGCTTCTAGTGATTCTGTGTTTTAACCACAGACTAATTTAACTGTATTATACTGCAGATTATAAACCTGAGTTTCAACCCTGAATGTTGAGAAGCTGTTAGATGGTATATTAGCCTGTATTTGATGGGTATTAAAAATTAAAATGTACTTTTGTCATTTTGTTGGCAATTGGTTTACACTAGCAATAAGGCACATTACAGGTACATGGCCAATATACAAATGAAACGGACTGTATCCAGGCAGTTGCTTTTAGCCATGGTATGTTGGCCATAAATCTATACAACCTGGACCTTATTGCTTAACTATCCTACAAAGGATATTGATTTCAAAGATATCCACAAACGTTATGGGATAGTTCTATTAAATCATTTTGGCAAATATGTTTCCTTATTAGCAGTATGGACGGTTCCTGCAACATACCCTTAGGTTTTGGTTCCAGAGTACATTAGTATATTTGGGAGAAAAAACGTAAGGAGTACAGTGAAGTTTCACATTACACTATTATAACACAGATGGCTTTAGAACGTTAAATATATTTTCTTAAACATCCCCTGTATTGTACCTATGCACTAGGCCATTTTGAGCATTGTTCAATTTAGATGAAGACCTGAAATAAATAATTAATTAAACAGTTTAAAGAATGTAAACTGAATATGTTATCGAATAATCGTATTATATTTTAAATGTTTGAAATGTTTTAAATGTTTTATATTTCAAATGTTTTTTTTTATAAATGTGTGAATAACTATGTACACACTTTGGTAGTGATGACAAATACATTGTGAATAAATTCCTTACTAATCCATTACAACTCTTTATTAGAAGGTGTTATTAAAGTGCTACCAAAAATGCTATCCTGGCCTTACTTTGTATTGAGCAATATGTTAAAATAGTGTATACATAAAATCCAAAATAATAACTTGAAGCATATTTTGATTATGTGGCTTTCTATATACAAAAATGTTACAGAGGAATCTAGAATTGGTGAAGTTACTTGTAACAGACACATTGTGGTATAGCTAACTAAGTGCCTCCTGTCTTGGTTTTGGGACTTGCATTACAATAGTTCCTTCCAGAACCAACTGCAGGAAATCAAAAATACATAACAAGGAATATATTAATATATACATGTATAACACTTTTGTGGGTAATCTTTTCACAGTTCTGGAAATTATTTTAAGTTTTTGTTCTTCTCATACAATATGGCACATATTATACACATTTCACCATTTAATTTTCTAGTCATCGAAGGAAAATGACTGTTAAAGAATTGTGTTGACGATAAACACAGTCATACAAAATGAGCCTCGCGGTGCTCAAACTCCTGCAAGCGTCTGGGCCGAAGTCTCTGGTACACAGGCTTGGCCTCCTGGCTGAGGTCCTCTGGGCTGGAGCTCGGGGACTGCGGCAGAGACAGAGAGTTGCCTGCAGCCTGCTGCGGAACCTCAACGTCCTCCTCCACAGTCTCTTCATCTACAGAGGGCTCGTCTACAGAGACCTCCAGTCCCATCTCCAGCCCCATATCCTCTTCCTCCTCCTCCTCCTCCTCCTCCTCCTCCTCCTCTTCTTCTTCTTCTTCTTCCTCCTCTGCACTGTTAGCTGCCACGGCACAACTCTTCAGCCCGGCGTCCTCTAGCCCTTTGGGCTTGCTCCCCGAGGGGGGTTTGTAGAAGGTTCCAGGGGGTGGCTGTAGAGTGCGGGGGGGCCTGAATGTAGTCGGCACATAACTGTGCTCGCATACGTTCCCCTCCCTTCTTAAAGTCCTGCCCGATCGCACTGCAATGCTGTGGGGTCTGTCAGGGCAGGCGGTGCTCGTTGTGTAGCCACCGCTCCCAAAGGAGTTCAAGGAAGACGATGGTGGTACAGACTTGGAGAGGTTGTCGGTCGAGTCCTCTACCTCCTTGTCTACCGTAGGCAGGTTGGCCATAATCTTAGCTGACCTGTCGTAATGCTTGTACTGTTTGTCCCACGTCCTGCGTAGTGTCCCCGTGTCAATGAACGTGCTCCGATAGTGGTTGCCGGCCCTGGACTTCGGCTTGCCACCGTCTAAGACCTCCTCAATCGACTGGCCTCGCGTGACGCTCACCGCGCCCCCAGTACCAGCCCCGGTGTCATGCTCGACGGCGTTCCTGGCGTTCCTCTCGTCCACACCGAGGGCGGCGTTCGGCAGCCTTTCCACGGGCATGCTGACGGGCCGGGAAACGAACTTGGAGCGCGGATTGCGGAGGTGGACCCTGGTGGTGGTGTGGTGGGCTCGAGTGAGAACCCTGTCCCCCCTCTCCCTTTCTCCTCCTGCTCTCCGGACCTCGGGGACACTGCCAGAAAGGAATCCATTGAGCTGCTCGGGGTCCTCATCCACAACTGCAGAGTAAAGAGGATAAATCAGTAAAACGACGGCGCAAAGGCCAGGTAGACTGTGGTATACATTGAACAGTGTGTACATTGTATCCATGAACTCACTCCGTGTCTACTTGTAATTCAGTAAACCCTATACAGTGCCTGTAAGGCCCCAGTGTGTCTAGCTACAGTTCAGTAATACTGACCAGGTGCAAAGTCACTGCCTTCGGGCGTGGACGTCCCCTCTCTGACCTCGTCCATTAAATGGGTGGAGGGGATTACGGAGGAATGCCGCTTATAAACTTTAGAGCTCTGCTGCAGTGGACAGGGGAAAGGAAACAGAGGGACACAGACGGAGAACCCAAAGGACAGAGACATTAGAGAAAACATTTTAAGTCAGTAGTGAGGTTAATCATGTCCCTATTCACCTCCTTTTCCATGTGGGATTCCACACGTCACTCACCTCCTTGATGTCTACTAGAGACTTGGAGTGTCTGCTAAGCTGTTGCTCCTTCTCACGAGGGCTGAGGCGGCGCTGGCGTCCCTGGCCCTTCCGGGGAGAGCCTGGGGAACGTGGCAGGGGGCTAAGTGGGGCATCAAATATCATCTGGTAGTGTCTAATTAGGAGCTCCACGATCAGGGCCTGGTAGGGGTAATCCACCAGGGAGGACAGGGACACCTCGGCATCTGTCTGTCTGGGTTTGATAAGTGTGGGGCCGAAGATGATGCCCAGGTTACTGGCTGTCATCTTATTTTCCTCCGCTTGCTCTGTCACCCTAGAAGAGACAGGACGGACAGAATAAGGATGTGAACGCCTAGTTCATTGTAAGTGCTGTTGCTGTTTTTTTTTGCTATAACTTAGTGAGACCTGCGCGCAGCATGTTTTTATCCGCAGGGTTTCATTCCACCTTCATATCTGTTGACTTTGCTCGTTGACATTAAAACATTATTTCCGTGGATGAGTACATGTTGGTCATTACAGAATATTCCATACCTGTGCAGGTGTTCAATGAGGAACTGCAGGGTCTTGTAGTGGGCTGGGGGCAGCTGTCTCAGGAGGTCTTTGATCTTGAAGAGGACCCGGTTGAGCTCCACACTGACCTGCGGTGGGGTCAGGGAGGCGGGGCTGACCCTGGACGCCTCCACCTCATCCACAATAAGGCTCTGGCTCTCCTTGGCCAGGCCAATGAAGTCGTTATAGTAACGAAACAGGATGAGAGGCTCTGGAAGCTGCACAGAAACAAAATAAACAAGGATGTTAATTTTAAACTGTAATGACAGAAATATCAAGATAAATATACAACAGACACGACTGGACACAAAGAGATAAGCATTTGGAAATATAAACTAGAAATGAATGAAGAGAAGGGAGATAAGTAAATATTATTGGGTTAGCATGAGGTCTGGCTGCCTGGGGAACTTTGTAACTAGAAACGTTTCCCTAAATGCAAGAACTACCCAAGAAACCTCCCTGATAAAAGAGACTGAGACGTAGCTGTGCTTTGTACTAGATACCAATCAACCATCCCTTAGTGAGACTAGACATCAGAACAGACTGAAATTAGAAAGCAGGAGGAGGTTGGTATATATATATATATACAGTGGGGCAAAAAAGTATTTAGTCAGCCACCAATTGTGCAAGTTCTCCCACTTAAAAAGATGAGAGAGGCCTGTAATTTTCATCATAGGTACACTTCAACTATGAGAGACAAAATGAGACAAAAAAAATCCAGAAAATCACACTGTAGGATTTTAAATGAATTTATTGGGAAATTATGGTGGAAAATAAGTATTTGGTCAATAACAAAAGTTCATCTCAATACTTTTTTATATACCCTTTGTTGGCAATGATAGAGGTCGAACGTTTTCTCTAAGTCTTCACAAGGTTTTCACACACTGTTGCTGGTATTTTGGCCCATTCCTCCATGCAGATCTCCTCTAGAGCAGTGATGTTTTGGGGCCGTCGCTGGGCAACACGGACTTTCAACGCACTTCTAAGATTTTCTATGGGGTTGAGATCTGGTGACTGGCTAGGCCACTCCAGGACCTTGAAATGCTTCTTACGAAGCCACTCCTTCATTGCCCGGGCGGTGTGTTTGGGATCATTGTCATGCTGAAAGACCCAGCCACGTTTCATCTTCAATGCCCTTGCTGATGGAAGGAGGTTTTCACTCAAAATCTCACGATACATGGCC
>JACXGI010012728.1:0-22156 GCA_016801175.1 Esox masquinongy | reverse complement strand
TCTTGCCACCCTACCCCATTGCCCATTCATATGAAGAATACGGGAGATTGTTGTCACATGTAGCACACAGCCAGTACTTGCCAGAAATTCCTGCAGTTCCTTTAATGTTGCTGTAGGCCTCTTGGAAGCCTCCCTGACCAGTTTTCTTCTCGTCTTTTCTTTAATTTTGGAGGGATGTCCAGTTCTTGGTAATGTCTCTGTTGTGCCATATTTTCTCCACTTGATGATGGCTTCACTGTGTTCCATGGTATGTCTAATGCTTTGGAAATTCTTTTGTACCCTTCTCCTGACTGATATCTTTCAATAATGAGATCCCTCTGATGCTTTGGAAGCTCTCTGCGGACCATGGCTTTTGCACTGAGATGCAACTAAGAAAATGTCAGGAAAATCCTACTAGAACAGCTGAACTTTATTTGTGATTAATCAGAATCACTTTAAATGATGGCAGGTGTGTAATGACTTCTATTTAACATGAGTTTGAATGTGATTCAAACTCATGTTAAAAGAGGGTGTGCCACCATTATGCAACCAGGTTATTATAAGGTTTTTATTTTTCATTTTTCCCCCTCAAAGATTTCAGTTTGTTTTTTAATTGAATTGTTCACATTATAGGTCACATTAAAAGTGGAAAAAGTTCTGACATGATTTATGTTTGTCTCATTCTTTTACCTCATGAAAACCTGGCATTTTAACAGGGGTGTGTAGACGTTTTATATCCACTGTATCTCAAGTATGTAGCGCTGCCTGAACAGCCAGAGATTCAGAGGTGCACCATTTGCTAGTCTCCCCCTTTTTCCTCCAAACATAAAGAGGGTCTTTATGGTCAAACAGTTCATTTTTTTTATCAAACTAGAGGACACTTCTCCAAAAAGTACGATCTTTGTCCTCTGGTCTGATGACACAAAAATTTAACTGTCTCATCAACTGAAAGGCCAATGTGCAGTTGCGACCTTTCAGTTGAGCGGCCTTTCAGGTTATGTCGATATAGGACTCATTTTACTTTGGATATAGATACTTTTGTACCTATTTCCTCCAGCATCTTTACAAGGTCCTTTGCTGTTGTTGTGGGATTGATTTGCACTTTTTGCACCAAACTACGTTCATCTCTAGGAGACATAACGCATCTCCTTCCTGAGCGGTATGACGGCCGCATGGTGTTTATACTTGCGTACTATTGTTTCTACAGATGAACGTGGTAACTTCATGTGTTTGGAAATTTCCCAAGGATGAAGCAGACTTTTTTTTCTGAGGTCTTGGCTGATTCTTTTGATTTTCCCATGGTGTCAAGCAAAGAGGCATTGAGTTTGAAGGTAGGCCTTGAAATACATCCACAGATACACCTCCAGTTGACTCAAATGTCAATTAGCCAATCAGAACACTGCAAGAAAAGGCCTGTTTCGGAGTGTGTCCATACGTGTGTCCATAAGTAAAAATCTTTGTAATGATGACAAGTAAAAGACCAGTACAGAGAAGTCGCGATATAAAAATATTTTAACCAGTCATAAGAAGTCAGCTCTTTAAATTTCTGCAAACTCCTCAATCTTTGGACATGCAAATGAGCTCTTAACTCTTGTCCTTTGTCCTCATTTTAATTTCAACAGTTACACTTAGCAGGCAACCTAAAGTTAAAAAGCAGTATACTTAAAGTGTATTATTTTGCAACCACTGTTGTACTTTGGGATACAAAATAGTATTGAAATAGTTCAGTGAATGAAAATGGACCCAATTATTTAAAAATGTTGTATAGGCTACTTGTGCATAATCTATTTTAAATACAATAATTGTGTCCATTTTAACACACTGAAATATATTTAGTACATTACATTGTTTTAAAATAGTATTAAAAGTACAACAAATGTGTTTCCAAAATAATATTATTTACGGTGATTTTGTAGGCTAATTTTTAAGACCCTTTCAAAGAGTAAAGTTTGAACAGGAATTATAGATTATAAGGTTAAGACAAAATTACACCGTGTCAATTTGAATAGGGTGATTGACTGTTTTTCCCATTTAAGAATAAGTTGATTGAATAGGACATGAAATAAAATTGTAAAAAGCACCTTTAACTAAATATATGCCTTTTTGGGTCAAACCCTCCAGTGGGAAGAGTTCTGCAGCCCATTTTTAGATTAGATTAAACTATTTTCAAGTACAAGTACAGTACAACGAAATGCAGCTTGCATCTAACCAGAAGTGCAAACAGAAGAGGGCAGGAAATGTACAAGTATTAAGTATATGTATATTACAAGTGTAATGTATAGATGTGCAATGAATGCAAATGTAGTACAAATGGCAATACTAAATAGAAGAGGGCAGAAATGTACAAGTACTAAGTACATGACTGACTATATATGCATATATGACTGACTATATAAGACTTCTCAGTGACTGTTGTTAGATTCTGTCCAGTTTTGATCCATGAACAAAATTAATGCAACCGGTAGTCAGGGGAGAACCATCTTTATTCAGCATGAGTCCAAAATGTTGATCTTCCATAGTTCTTACATGTTCTCCAATAATTACACAGTTAACAGTCTTTTATGCCAATACACATAGTGGCCATAGCCAACCATTACACAATCCATTATCCTCCAATAAGAAAGGTTTATCCTACAAAATACCCTTGTATGGTATGTTCCAACCTATGGTCCATGGGCCTATTCATAGAGCCTATGACAGTCACATGGACAACTCCTATCAGGAGGTATGGACAGGATGTATGGAAAGGATGTGTGTATGGAAAGGATCACGTCCTGTCTATTGTCCTTTGTTCAGAGTTAGTCAGCACTTTTGTGTTGTTTTAAGTCTCTCATGCCCATATCCTATTACTGTCATACATACAGTTGTGCTCAAATGTTTGCTTACCCTTGGAGAATTGGTCATATATGTACCATTTGAATAGAAAACATGAGTGAGCAGGCAAAACACATGTATTTTATTTCTTATGGGATTCACATTCAAGTGTAGGTCATAACAGAATGGCACAATCATAAAACAAAACATTGCAACAAAGAAAAAAATGAACTGACCCCTGTTCAAAAGTCTGCATACCCTTAGTTCTTAATACTGTGTATTGCCCACTTTAGCAATGAATGATAGCATGCAGTCTTTTGTAATAGTTGTCTATGAGCCCCTGAATTCTTGCAGGTAGTATAGCTGCCCATTCGTCTTGGCAAAATGCCTCCAGGTCATGCAAAGTCTTTGGCCTTCTTGCATGAACCGCACGTTTGAGATCTCCCCAGAGTGGCTCGATGATATTAAGGTCAGGAGACTGTGATGGACACTCCAGAACCTTCATCTTTTTCTGCTGTAACCATTGGATGACACGCCCTCCGCATCCACCTCCTCTTAGTCCGGGCCAGGCTCTCTCTCCTGTCTGTCCGTGGACCCAGCCGACACAACCCCCCCTCCCTCCTCTCGCCTGGATACCCTCCATCAAGCCCTCGCTAGCCAAGGTGCTCTGTTGGGGCAGCACGACGCCGCCCTCCAGTCCATCGCTGCTAGCCTGAGCCAGATCTCTGCTGCCATCGGCGCCCTCCAGAACCCGCCCGCTTCTCCCCTGGCTCCCCTCGCGGACCCCAACCCCATTCCAGTCCCGCCTCTCCCTTATCGTGAGCCCTATATCCCCGCTCCTGAGCGCTACGACGGCGACCCCGGGTCCTGCCGTGCGTTCCTAACGCAGTGCTCCCTGGTTTTCAAACAGCAGGCTGCTTCCTACGCCACCCCCCGGTCTCGCATCGCTTACCTGATCGGCTCCATGAGGGGGTCCGCTCTCGCCTGGGCCTCCGCGGTGTGGGAGGCACAAACGGAGGTCTGCTTCTCCTACGAAGGGTTCACTGGGGAGATGCGCAAGGTCTTCGACCACCCCGTGAGGGGTAAGGACGCAGCGAAGAGGCTCCTGTCTCTCCGTCAAGGCTCTCGCAGTGTGGCGGCTCTGGCCATCGAGTTCCGTACGCTCGCCGCCGAGAGCGGTTGGAACGACGACGCGCTACAGGGCGCCTTCATGAACGCCTTGGGGGAGGCCATCAAAGACGAGCTCGCCTCCTGCGACGAACCCGAGGATCTGGACCAGCTCATTGCCCTGGCGATTCAGTTGGATAACCGCCTCCGGGAGCGCCGCAGAGAACGGTCGTCCCGTGCTCAGCCCTCGCCCTCCTTCCCACCTGTGAGTACACGCTCTTCCCCGCCGAGAGAACCGGTCGTCCACCGCCTGCCCCCAAGCGGTCCAGGACCCGAGCCTACGCAGCTAGGACGTGCTCGTTTGACTCCAGAGGAGAGAGTCCACCGGATGTCACACAGGCTGTGCCTTTACTGCGGCCAGCCTGGGCATGTCGTTGCCACTTGTCCGACCCGCCCGGGAAACGGACAGGCTTGTCAGTAGCCGGGGAGCTGCTTGCGAGCTGCGCTGCCCTGCTCCCTGTCTCCCGCCCCCTGCTTGAAGCCACCCTCAAGTGTCACACCCTTTCCTTGCCCCTACAAGCCCTGGTGGATTCGGGAGCTGACGAGAGTTTCATCGACCAGGAGTTCGTCAAGCAGCTGGGGATAGCAACTGAGCCCCTAGACCACCCTATTAACGCCAGGGGTATTAATGGGTTGCTGTTGGCTCAGGTAACTCATAGGACGGTCCCTCTGAACCTCTTGTTGTCCGGTAATCACCATGAGTCCCTGCGTTTTCACGTCCTAGACTGCCCCCATACCCCGCTGGTGCTGGGGCATCCCTGGTTGCGGACCCACAATCGGCATATCGATTGGGGTGTCGGAAAGGTTACCTCTTGGAGCTCCCACTGTTTGTCCCATTGCCTCCAGTCTGCCTCACCCCCAGTAACCACCGTGGCCCTGCATCCGGCGCAACCCCCTGACCTATCTTCTGTGCCTGCGGCTTATCACCACCTGGCCCAGGTGTTCAGCAGACAGCGCGCTATGTTTCTGCCTCCTCACCGCCCTTACGACTGTGCCATCGATCTCCTACCAGGTGCTCCCTTCCCTGGCAGTCGGCTATACAACCTCTCCCGACCCGAGAGAGAAGCCATGGAGCGGTACATCCGGGATTCCCTGGCAGCAGGCATCGTTCGTCCTTCCTCCTCTCCGCTGGTGGCTGGGTTTTTCTTTGTGGGGAAGAAGGACGGAACCCTGCGGCCTTGTATCGACTTCCGTGGCCTAAACAATATCACGATCAAGAACAGGTATCCCTTACCCCTCATGAGTTCCGCTTTTGTCCCTCTCCATGGCGCCACTATATTCACCAAGTTGGACCTGCGCAACGCTTACCATCTGGTCCGCGTCCGGGAAGGGGATGAGTGGAAGACGGCTTTCAACACCCCCCTGGGACATTTCGAGTATTTGGTCATGCCTTTCGGATTCACTAACGCCCCTGCTGTCTTTCAGGCCCTAGTTAACGACGTCCCCCGCGACATGATCAATCGTTTCGTTTTTGTTTACCTGGATGACATTTTGATTTACTCCTGTTCCCTTGCGGAGCACGAACAACACGTGTGCCAGGTGCTACAACGCCTCCTCAAGAACCAGCTTTTTGTTAAGAGCAAGAAGTGCGAGTTCCACATTCCGTCCGTCTCATTCCTGGGTTACATCATCACCGCTGGGCAGGTGAAGATGGACCCTGCCAAGGTAGCAGCAGTGACGGATTGGCCAACCCCTGTCAACCTGAAAGAGTTGCAGCATTTCCTTGTCTTCGCTAACTTTTACCGTCGTTTTATCAGGGATTACATTCACATCGCTGCCCCCCACCTCCACGACCACGCCCTTCAAGTGGACCTCGGGGGCTGAAGCCGCCTTTCATTAATTAAAGAGCCGATTCGTGTCCGCCCCCGTCCTGACACAACCAACCCTGCCCTCCAATTAATTGTGGAGGTGGACGCCAGCGACACTGGTGTTGGAGCGGTGCTCTCCCAGCGTCCCTCCGCTGACCAGAGGTTGCACCCCTGCGCCTATTTCTCCAAGCGGCTCACCCCCCCAGAGTGGAACTACGACGTGAGTAACAGGGAACTCCTTACTGTCAATTTGGCGCTGGAGGAATGGTGTCATTGGCTGGAGGGAGCGGACCAGGCCTTCGTCATGTGGACAGACCACAAGAACCTGTCGTACCTGTGGACTGCCAAGCGACTCACCCCCCGTCAGGCCAGATGGGCCCTGTTCTTCGATCGTTTTAACTTCCATCTCACTTACCGTCCGGGCTCCAAGAACTGCAAGCCTGATGCCCTGTCTCGCCTCTATTCCACTGAGGAGCGGGCTTCAGACCCGGACCCCGTCCTGTCACCCTCCTGTTTTGTGGCTTCCCTCACTTGGGAGATTGAGTCCCTGGTCACGGCTGCACAGACCCAACAGCCCGACCCCGGAACCGGACCCCCCAACCTATTGTTCGTTCTGGACTCAGTCCGCACCCAGGTCCTCCAGTGGGCCCATTCCACCCGCCTGACTTGTCACCCCGGTGTCACCCGCACCCTGGCCTACCTCCGGCAACGGTTCTAGTGGCCCACCATGGACGCAGACACCCGTTCCTTTGTCTCCGCCTGCACCACCAGTGCGGCCTGCAAGACCTCCACCAGGGCCCCTTCTGGCCTCCTCCGCCCTCTGCCGGTACCTGGCCGCCCCTGGTCTCACATCGCCCTGGACTTTGTCACCAGTCTCCCCCCCTCTAATGGGCACACCGCCGTACTCACTGTTGTGGACCGGTTTTCCAAGGCCGCCCTTTTCATCGCCCTGCCCAAACTCCCCTATGCCAGAGAAACCGCTGACCTGTTGGTTCTCCATGTGTTTCGCCTGCACGGCATTCCGTCTGACGTGGTATCTGACAGAGGTCCCCAGTTCGTCTCCCAGGTGTGGCGGGCCTTCTGCGAGGCCCTGGGTGCGACGGTCAGTCTGTCCTCGGGCTACCACCCTCAGACTAATGGACAGACCGAAAGGGCCAACCAGGTGATGGAGGCTGCGCTCCGGTGCGTGGCATCCACCAATCCATCTGCCTGGAGCTCCCAGCTCCCGTGGGTCGAGTACGCTCACAACAGCCTCGTCAACTCCTCCACCGGCATGTCTCTTTTTCAGTGCTCCCTTGGCTATCAGCCACCCCTGTTCCCAACACAGGAGAGGGATCTCGCGGTCCCCTCGGTCCAGGCGCACCTGCGCCGCTGCTGGCACACCTGGAGGCGCACCCGCTCCTCCAGGGGTCCAGTACCTGGTGGACTGGGAGGGGTACGGCCCAGAAGAACGGTCCTGGGTCCCGCGGCGGCAGATCCTGGATCCTTCCCTCATTAGGGATTTCCTGCGTGCCCGTGCGTCCAGTACTGGGCGTCCGCCAGGCGACGTCCTGTCACAGCCTCCGCATCCACCTCCTCTTAGTCCGGGCCAGGCTTTCTCTCTCTCCTGTCTGTCTGTGTATGTGGGGCTTTCCCCCACTGCCTCTCAAGTCTACGCACCTGCCATTCATTCCCTCATCAGTCTGCCTATATATACCCTGGTTTCCGTCTGTCCGGTGCTAGATCGTTGTTATTCTCAACTACGTAGTAATGTTCATGGACACTCCAAACCACAGTTTGAGTATTCATTGTAGTTGTTCCTTCCTGCCTACCCTGTCTATCTTCGTTCCCTAGATTCCACCTTACCCAGCATCCAAACACCTCCACCTGCCCACCTGCCCTGCCCGCCTTGCCAGCCACCTGCTCTACCAACCCACTGTCCTGTCTACCTCGCCCTACCTACCTGCCCAGCCCCCACCCCTCCGGCCTGGCCTCAGTCCTTCCATTCCAACCACCGTTACAATACCCTTTTTCGTTTCCCTGATTGTGTCTGGTGTCGTGCGCTTGGGCCCACTCGCAGCTCCCCCGTAACACTGGAGGGTCAATTTGGCCTTGTGCTTAGGGTCATTGTCGTGCTGGAAAGTCCAAGAGCGTCCCATGCGCAGCTTTCGTGCAGAAGAACGCAAATTGTCTGCCAGTATTTTCTGATAACATTCTGCATTCATCTTGCCATCAATTTTCACAAGACTCCCCGTGCCTTTAGAGCTCACACACCCCCAAAACATCAGTGAGCCACCCCCATGATTCACAGTGGGGACGGTATTTTGTTCACTATAGGCCTTGTTGACCCCTCTCCAAACATAGCGCTTATGGTTGTGACCATAAAGCTCTATTTTGGTCTCGTCACTCCAAATTACAGTGTGCCAGAAGCTGTGAGGTGTGTCAAGGTGTTGTTGGGCATATTGTAACCAGGCTTTTTTGTGGCATTAGCACAGTAAAGACTTCTTTGTGGCAACTCGACCATGCAGCTCATTTTTGTTCAAGTATCGTATATTGTATCATCGTATATCCTATCGTCGTATTGTGCTCCTTGAAACAACCACACCGTCTTTTTCCAGAGCAGCCTGTATTTCTCCTGAGGTTACCTGTGGGTTTTTCTTTGTATCCCGAACAATTCTTCTGACAGTGTTGGCTGAAATCTTTCTTGGTCTACCTGACCTTGGCTTGGTATCAAGAGATCCCTGAATTTTCCACGTAATCACTTAATTTAACTTAAGTGATTGAGCAGTACTGACTGGCATTTGCAAGACTTTGGATATTTTTTTATCCTTTTCCATCTTTATAAAGATACATTACCTTGTTACGCAGGTCTTTTGACAGTTATTTTCTACTCCCCATGGCCCAGTATCTTGCCTGCTCAGTGCATCCACGTGAGAGCTAACAAACTCATTGACTATTTATACACAGACACTAATTGCAATTTAAAAAGCAACATGTGCAGGAAATTCACCTTTAATTGCCATTTTCACCTGTGTGTGTCACCTTGTGTTTCTGTAACAAGGCCGTAGCCATGGAGTCAACATTGGGGGAGACCAAATCAACTGGGGGTCTGGGGGTCCCCCAAGTAAAACATTCAAAAAATATTTATAAGACTCTTAACCATCAATATTCACACAATCCGATATCACCGTGTTGGTGTTGTTCCTACAACATCATAATTAATGTTCCAGGACCATCATTGCAGCTGACCTGTATTTAGTTGGTTACCGCAGTCCAAAGACAGAATATTCCCCTGCCCCCCAACCTTTGACCTAACCCTAACCTCAGGACACCTGTGCCCACACCTAACCTTAGTGGTACATGTGCCTATACCTAACCTCAGTGGTACCTGTGCCTAAACCTCAGTGTGGCCTAAGCCTAAACTCAGTTGTGCCAACATTACATATGATGTCGTCGGAACAACACCAACATGGGGATATCAGATCGGTCATCAATATTTGCTCCTTTTCTCACTCACCTCCATGTCACCTGCTCTCCCTGCCCTGTTGGCATCCTCATGCTCTCTCTCCCTCTCTTTCTTTACTCTGAACGCACCAGAGTGAACATGAAATAAATACTATCAGTAAACAAGTTGTGTTTCTTGCCGTGATGTTCAGGAATGGATTACTAACCATTTCTGATCTGAATGGCAATGATTATTTTATCAATAAACATTGACTCACCTCTTGTGCTACTGTATACTTCTATCATCTGACTGGTACTCATTTTCTCACTGCTGTCAGCTTCTTTTTCTTTTCTGAGTGTGATAATGTGGAATAAGCAGTCATTACACATATCAGCCACCAGGTGGGGTAGCTAGTTATTTTTGTATGTTTTCGAGTTCGGGAATTTTCTGGGGTCAGAGAGTGATCGTGTGTGGAAACAGTAGGCTGTGGGCAACGTGTTGGTCATAATAAAGGAAAGCCAGAGTAACAAGCTTCTCCATTGTGGTTATTCACATAACCATTCCTTTGGGTTATTACAAGTGGCGACGAGGTAAAAGTATAAACTACTGGGAGGTTTCAGTTTCATGTTACATGGACTTGGAAAGAATTGTGGGATTGAACGTTATGCTACTAATGGAAGATGGCTGCCTTGGTAGGTTTGGTCTCGCCTTTTGATCATCGGACGCAGTCATGGGAGGAATACTGTGAAGTGCTGGGTCATTTTTTCGAGGCAAACGGCATAGAGGATGACGACAAGAAGAGGGCCATTCGGTTGAGTTCCATGGGAAGCCAAATGTACGGTCTAATGAGAAATCTGCTCAGTCCTGGAAAGCTGGGAGAAAAACACTTTGATGAGTCAGTGGATTTGCTGAAGGCGCATTTTTAGCCCGAAGCCAAGTGAAATTGTTCAACGATTTAAGTTTAATTACAGAAACCGGACATCGGAGGAGAGTGTGCTGGACTATGGAACCGTGTTACATAAATTAGCACAAGATTGCAGTTATGGAGAAAACCTGAAAGAAATGCTGAGAGATAGGTTGGTCTGCGGCATAAGTAATGACCGAATTCAACTGAAGTTATTGTCTGAGACTGGACTTACTTTTGAGAGAGCATTGGTCCTGGCTCAGGCTATAGAGACGGCCACCAAGGATGTGAAAGAAATCCAGGGTAAAGGTGTGGACAGTGCTTCTGCGACTTGGAAGCAAGAACCGGGTCAGGGAAGTGTGCACAGGGTAAGCAGACATCAAGGAGAGAAACCGGCACGAGGTGAGCGCGTTAAAATGTGTTACAGATGCACAGGCAATCACATGGTAAATGAGTGCCGTTTTGGGAGGAAAGGTGCCATCAGTGTGGTAAACAGGGACACATAAAATGAGCATGTAGAGCAAGGTCACCGGCAGTGGCATTCAAACCAACAGGGAGGAAGGCAAAAGCAGGAAGAAGAAAAAAAATGGCATGGAACACATCACATTTGCGGGGAAGCTGGACTAGGCAAAGAGGAAGAAGAGATGTTTACGATGTATAGCATGTCAGAAAACATTCCGAAAGTGGCTCCTATCACAAAAACGTTGAACGTAAATGGGTGTGAGGTGAGGTTTGAAGACACGGGATGTAGTGTAACGATAATGAAAACATCAGAATACCGCAAGTTGTGGGACTGTGCAAAAGTCCCAGACTTAAAGAAGTGTTCGCTGCATTTGAAAACATATACAGGTGAGAGGGTAGAGACATTAGGTGCAGCTAATGTAACTGTTCAGCACAGTGAGACAGTGATTCAGCTCCCTGTAATAGTCGTACCAGGCACCAAACTTACTTGGTCGAGGCTGGATAAAAGAACTGAAGTTAGACTGGGGAGGGGTAAATCAGGTGGAGAACCAGCAGTAGACACTGGGAGACATGTTAAAGAAACATGAGAATGTGTTCAAGGAGGAACTTGGGACATTGAAAGGCCCCCCGGCAAAAATGTATGTGGACAAAGAGGAAACACCAAGGTTTTACAAACCAAGACCTTTGCCTTATGCTATGAAGCAAAAAGTAGAGGCAGAACCGGATCGTCTTTGGAAAGAGGACATTATTGAACTAGTCAAATTCGCAGAGTGGGCTGCTCCTACAGTTCCTATTTTGAAACTGGACAATACCGTAAGAATCTGTGGGGATTACAAACTGACGGTTAACATAGCATCAAAGTTAGAGCAGTGCCCAATTCCCAAAATGGAGGATCTCTTGGCAAATCTCGCGGGTGGACAGAAATTCACAAAGTTGGACATGAGCCATGCATATCAACAGATCACATTGGATGAGGAATCGAAGAATTATTGCACTGTAAACACACACAAGGGGTTGTTTATGTATAAATGTTTACCTTTTGGTGTCCCCAGCAGTCCTGATATTTTTCAGAGAACCATTGAGGGGGTACTTCAAGGAATTCCCCATGTGGCTATTTATCAGGATGACATCCTGGTGACAGGGGGGAGTGACCAAGAGCTCCTGAGCATGCTGGCAGAGATATTACAGAGATTGGAGAGAGCAGGATTACGTCACAAGCGTAGTAAGTGTACTTTCATGGGGAACGAGGCAGTGTTCCTGGGACACAGGGTGGATGCCACAGGTGTCCATCCACTCAATGAATGTACAAGCAATCCAGGATGCGCCTGCTCCTACAAATGTGACTGAATTAAAGGCATATCTCAGTCTACTCAATTACTACAATAGGTTTTTGCCAAACTTATCAATGGTGTTAGCACCTCTTCACAAACTACTTCGCAAACAGACAGATTGGCAGTGGGGAGAAGAGCAGCAGTCATCATTTGCCGAGTCTAAGAGACGGATGCAGACATCTGACGTGTTAGTTCACTACGATGGAGAGAAGGACCTCATACTCTCATGTGATGCATTACCCTACGGGGTCGGGGCTGTTTTGTCACATCGCATGCCAGATGGAATGGAGAGACCAATAGGTTTTGTGTCAAGAATGCTCAATGCAGCTGAAAAGAACTATTCTCAGTTAGACAAAGAGGGGTTAACAGTGATGTTTGGGGTCCAGAAGTTCCATAAATACATATATGGCAGAAGATTTACCATATGCACGGATCACAAACCTCTTTTGTCTCTTTTCAATGAAATGAATGCAGTTCCACAGATGGTTTCTCCGAGGATTCAGAGGTGGGCAGTTACTTTGAGGGCGTACGAGTATGTTATCCTATACAAGGCAGGGAAACACCATGGGAACGCTGATGCTTTGAGTCGTCTTCCATTGCCATACACACCCCTGCTGAAATGTCAAGTGGACCGAGTGTTGATGTTGGACAACACGGAGGGGGCACTGGTGATGGCCGAGCAAGTGAAAACGTGGACTGATATGGATCCAGTGCTGTCGAGAGTGAGAGAATATATGTTTAGGGGTTGGCCATTACAGAAAGAGGGGGTTGAATTCACACCATATATTGTCAGAAAAACTCAATTGAGTGTACAGGATGGTTGCGTGCTATGGGGAGCACATGTAATTATTTCACAACCAGCACGTCAGGCTATCCTGCAGCAACTACATCAGAGTCAACCTGGGGTCACAAGAATGAAAGCTTTGGCTCGGAGTTACTTGTGGTGGCCAAAGCTGGATGAGGAGATAGAAAATGTAGTGAAGACGTGTCACTTGTCAGGAGCACCGAAAGGCACCAGCAGCAGCTCCGCTCCACCCATGGGAGTTTCCAGAGAAACCCTGGAGAAGATTACACTTAGATTATGCAGGGCCATTTATGGGGAAAATGTTCCTGATTATCATTGATGCGCATTCAAAATGGATGGATGTGTATCCGGTGGGTTCTGCTTCATCGACCACTACCATAGATTGCCTATGACAAAGTTTCAGCATTCACGGGTTACCTGAGATGGTGGTGAGTGACAATGCAACCTGTTTCGTGAGTGCAGTAACACAAGAATTCTTCAGAAACAATGGAATTGTACACGTGACATCTGCTCCATATCATCCTTCTTCGAATGGACTGGCCGAACGTGCGGTCAAAACATTCAAAGAAATGCAAAAACAAAGTGCGTAAGGGAGCATAACAACAAAAGTTTCACATCTGTTGTTTAGCTATAGAATAACACCTCAATCGACCACAGGACTTTCGCCTGCAGAGATGTTATTGGGTTGGCGACTACGCTCCATGCTGGACCTGGTCCGCCCAGATTTGAAAAGGGAAGTTGAAAGTAAACAAAACAAACAAAAAGAGAACCATGACAAACATGCCACTGGCCGGAGTTTTGTAGAGGGGGATTCTGTGCTTACCAGAAATTTTAGTCATGGGCCTAAATGGCTTCCAGGATTTATAGACTCAGTTACTGGTCCAGTCTCCTTCAAGGTGATGTTAGGGTAATGATTTCAGTTAAATTCAGGATGCTATGTAAGTGAATAGAGAGTTGTTTCAGAATTGGAAGTTGTACTCATAGAGTACTTGCAAGGGGAAAATGTTCGTAGTGAGATCTTAAGGGGGGAGGAATGTGATGTGGAATAAGCAGTCATTACACATATCAGCCACCAGGTGGCGTAGCTAGTTATTTTGGTATGTTTTCGAGTTCGAGAATGTTCCGGGGTCAGAGAGTGATCGTGTGTGGAAACAGTAGGCTGTGGGCAACGTGTTGGTCGTAATAAAGGAAAGCCACAGTAACAAGCTTCTCCATCGTTGTTATTCACATAACCATTCCTTTGGGTTATTACACTGAGGTTGCCCAAAAAACTGATGAATGTCACAGCCACCCTTCATCGTGCTCCTGATGTCACTCACTGTGAATGAAAGTTGAATAATAAAACTGCTTGCACTTTAATCAAACAAACATTAATAATGCTATTTATCATACAGTAAGCAAATACAACTATACAGTATAGTATACGAATATGCAATCAATGAAAACTACAGTGTGCATAAATTACACATGCTGTGCAACATAAATGATTGACACTTCACTCAGACTTCACGTGGGTTTTCTGACAAATCTAGCAAAATCATTAACGTAAGACCTTAACGTTTGTTGAATACGCACATGAGCACCATTGTTGGTCGCTGGGTGAATGTGTGGCTAATTAGCTTTCCAGGTAACTTACCTATGATAGATAACGTTAGTGACGTTTAATTGAATAGCACTCGCAAATCTGCCCTTTTTCACCCAAAAACTTTTGTTTACACTCCATGCAATTACTGACACTTTTTAGCAAACTATTATTTATTTCCACAATTACAGTTCCAGCACAAAATGACGTGTTGATGTTAAAACTATCACAATCGACAGAAAGATAGCCTGCGTAACACTCATAAGCCTGCGTAACACTCATAATCATTACTTTCTAGTTTTCCACTTTTTAATACATTTGAAAGTAATGAGAGAGAGACAGTGCAGTGCTCGACATTGATTGTACCTACCAACAGCACTTACAGCTAGTGTTGCCAGGTTAACCAAAAATTTCTATACAATGACTGCTCAAAATCAGGCCAAAATTCCTGAAAACTAGCCCATCTTTTGTTGGTGCACAACAATGACCCCCCCACCCCGGGAACAAAACTTAAGAAGCGGTTTAGACGCATGTGAAGCCGTAGCTGACGTCTGACTGTGATAACAGCATATAAAGACAGAAATGGTGCGGTGAAGTTCATAAGTAGCCCAAAAACCCGCCACCCGCAACCAATTCATTTTCACTTGCATCATTGTTTGAAAAGTAGCCCAATTTGCGTGAAACTCGTGGATATTGCAATCCTGCTTATAGCAGTCGACCAACGGCTTCTGCTGGATTACGGCAACAGCACCTGGACAAACTACACACAGAACTGCAGTAAACCGTAAAACAAAACCGGTAGTAATAATAACAGCAATTTGTTAAGTTTAGTTATGATTATGTTTACATTTGCTAATGATTATTTTGGACGACGGTGTGTGGTTGCCTGTAGTAGCATAGAGCATTTTTATTTTATTTGTACTTTATATATCAATTTATTGGGGGCGGGGGGGCATTTTGAGCATATTTGAATATTGGGGGGGATGTGTCCCCCTCAATATATATTGTAATTACGACCTTGGTCTGTAACAAGGCCAAACATTCAAGGGTATGTAAACTTTTGATCAGGGCCATTTTGGTGATTTCTGTTATCATTATGATTTAAAAAGGAGCCAGACAACTATGTGATAATAAATGGCTTCATATGATCACTATCCTTAAATAAACTACAGTTTTTTTGCATGATCAGTCATATTTTCAAAACCAATGCCAAAATTTCACAATTTCTGCCAGTGTATGCAAACTTATGAGTACAACTGTATCCCCTCATAAAAAAATATCCAATACCAAATCAAAGTTCAATTCAACTTGTATTTGAAGTGAACGGTAAACAGCCACACATTTTTGTAAACAAAAATATGCAATCAAGAACAAACAGGCAATACAAGAACAAACAGGCAATACAATGACAACAAATGATACATAAAAAGCAAAGAAGTCACTGAATAAAGGCCTTTATAAAAAGACTGGTTGAGGATTCAGATTCACAAGATGTTTGACCTTATATTGCAAAGTTCAAGAAAAAGTGATAATACAACAATAAAAAACCTAGTGCCTAAAAAGCAGCTTGACTCGATACAGGTACTACCACTGTGAGTCTCTGTATTTCTAGCAAACTGCACTTTATAACGGCGGTATGCACAGTACTTTAGAACTGGAATAAACTGCGCCTCTGATCACAATTCCAACACTTTGCCTCAAACTGTACATGGGGCTTGAAATAATATTGATTTGGATGTTTTTTGTAACCAATTTAGGCAATGACATGAGACATTTTTTGCAATAATAAATATTTTGACTGACTCAAGTCCGTTGCAGCAAATTACGTTTAAGGTGTTAAATAAATACCAGAGCAGAGATCACACCCTGTTTTCTGACAGAACGTTTTCTATGTAGAATATGACTGTGTCGCTGAAAACCGGATGCTCCTATTTTTGAGGTCTCTGCACAGACAGTATGTTTCGATGGCCAATCAAGTTCATGGAAGTAGGAGGGTGTAGTGATGGAAAACATAATAACCCAATCTGGCGTAGAAAACCAGATCGTGATACCATCCAGGTTCTTTTTTAAACTCAAGAAAACATTTCACTTCATGATCGTACATTTCTTATACTGGCAGTTTATTTTTTATCAAAATCTAACGTTTAAGTACAGCATCAAGAATGCACTCCAGCAATTTCTATTCAACTTGCCAAGCCATGGAAATGGTTGCTGAAAACGCAACAACAGTTCAAGGCAGTCCAAGTTATTTTGTTCCTCCAAATCAAGGTAAGAGTCGACCAGAGGCGTTGCTAGGACCACAATACATTTGGGGCTATTCATAAAAGATCCGAGGCTATAGCCCCGGACACCCTGGCCTAACAACACCACTGGAGTCGACTAAGAGGTTACATTACAGCTAGCAATACGTTTGGTAGCGTGTTGTTTTGTGTTACAGCTAACATTAGTTACCAGGAATGTAACTCTGGTTATTTGAGTGAAGCGGAGCCCCCTACAGGGCTTAGCTCCTAGTGGTTTACCCCGCCGCATATGCAGCCATCACTGAAAATGAATTATGCACATAGCTCGGCCAATCGGGGCACACCTACCCCTATAAGTACCAAGCATACCCAACACTCACCCTCCCGATAATTTCTTCAGCCAGGAAATAAAGGGGGGAGGCAGGGCATGAAGTCTAGGGGCTCTGCTCCACTCATGTAACCGTAGTTACATTCCCGGTAACTCATGATATATGTTGTGGAGCTCCACCCACTAGAGGGCTTAGCTCCTAGTGGTTTTACGGCGGAGCGAGCGAGCCAGGATGTACTCCATTCCGGGTCCCAAAAGAATCCGATGTGGCACGCAAGGGTCATGCCTCAAAGAGTTCTAGGACACAAAACATTTACCTCACAAATACTGCCACCAACAGAAAGGAGTGAAGCATGAATATGGCAACATAACAAATGCAACCCGCGTAAAAAACAGTAACCAACCTCAACCCACAGATCACATGAACTCTCACGAGACTGTAAGGGGAAGTCAGAATGTAAACAAAACAAAACCCCAACAGGGAATCGAACCCAGGTTGTAACATTATAAAACGGGCACAAACCCCCTAGACCAACTGGGCTACAGCAAATTAATGCGCTAACAAGCCAATAGGTGCCGGCTGCGACAACATATAAAAACTCAAGATTCCTAAGCAGGCGAACCTGGGTCACAGAACTGAGCGACAATGGCGATACCACTAAGCCAGCAAGGTTACAAAAACACCCGGACAAAAAAGGTGCCGGTGGCGAAGAAACCACAATACAATAAAGAACACACCATTGTTGGGACTCTTATAGTAGTAGATTCACCATTCTCCGGCAGCAGCGGTGAGAACCGAGTGAACCAGGGACATAGACAAAACATCTAATCAATTAAAACGAATAAAGGCTGATGGTGTCGACCACGACGCCACCGCACAAATATCATCAACACAGACGCCCTGAAAAAGGGCAGATGAGGCAGCGATCCCACGAGTAGAGTGGGCTCGGAGACCCTCTGGAGCCACAGATCCAGAGGACTCATAGGCTAAAGCGATAGTCGCAAAGTCAGTGAGACAGATGCTTCTTTCGACAGCAGCCGACCAAGCCGGGAGGCAGCATGACAAAAGAACAATTGAGGAGACAATCTTACACTCCTAGTACACTCCACGTAATGTGCCAATGCACGAATGGGGCACAAACAATGTAGTCTCTCCTCCTCCTGAGAGCCGTGAGGAGGGGAATGAACGGCTTGCAGTTCGATCACCCTTGACTGATAAGAACCTGTGATAACCTTGGGCACGAACAACGGATTCGGTCATAACGTGGCAGTGCTCAAATCTCCATTAATGAAAAGGCAGCCAGGTCGCACAGAGCGCACGCAGGTCACACCCACTTGGCAGAGCATAGAGGGAGGAGTAAAGCCGACTTCAAAGAGAGAAATTTCAATGAGCATTGATCCAAGGGTTCTGAGGGCTATTGACAGAGTGCTCCAAGCGCTTTGGGCATATCCCATTGGGGAGCACCGATCCTGGCTACGGGGCACAGGCGGCGCGTGCCCAAAAGGAAACGGCGAATCAATGGATGGCTGAAAACAGGGTTACCAACAAAACCTTCATGACAAGTGGAAATTGCAGAGGTATACCCCGTAACCATAGAAGGTGACCTCTGCATCTTGAAAAGATACTGTAAAAAAGACAATCTCCTCGACAAGGCAGCGCAGAGGGACTACAGATGCTCTGTCACACCAAATCATAAACATGTCCCAACGCATGGAATACAGTTTGGAAGTAGACGCAGCCCTAGCACCCGGTAAAATGCGTACCACAGCAGTAGACAGTCCCCTCCAGCCCGGAATGTGGGCCGTTGAGAGTGAAGGTGCCTGTGTGCCCACAACTACAGATGCGTAGCTGACATGTGAAGAGCAGGGAGATCTGACTCCCTCCTGACAATTGATGTAAGAGACCATGGCACGATTGTCTGAGTGAATCGGCACATCCTGGTCCCTCACTAGGTCCTGGAAGTGGGTGACCACTAACAGAACTGTGACCAGTTCCAGCAGATTGATATGGCGAGGGCCCGGAGGCCACACACCTCCCGCTGCTCTTCCTTGACAAACGCCTCCCCAACCTTGCAAAGACACTTCCGTGAATACCTGTATGAATGATGTCACTCTGCCCAGGGGAGCCTATGTTCATGCAAAAGTCCCCCGGGAGTACAGATTCCAACCGACGTGTCGTGGTAAGCATGCTAAACGGCTGTTTGGTCACGCACTTGTTCAGAGTTCGCAGATCCAAGATCGGTCTCACACCGCCTGTCGTCTTCAGAACCAGGAAGTAGAGGGAATAGAATCCGCTCTGCTTTCGATCCTCCGGGATCACAGATATAGCCTCCTTGTTCAGGAGTTCCGTTACTTCTGACAGCAGGGCAGTCACCTTATCCGGCGATTACATCACTGTCTCCACCACTCCCGAAAAGGAAAGGGGGAGGCTTGTGAAATTGTATAGAACAGCCCTTCCTGATTGTGTGATCGAGCCAGAGTGTATAATGATGCTGCCATTCCGAGTAATGCTGTGAGAGTGGGAGTGCGCGTAACTGGGGGGCATTTCTTTGAAATGTCTCGTAATCCTCCTCAGCTCCTCCCGCTGCCGTGCTCAGCCGAAGAGGAAGAGACACAGCCCATGGGGGGGCGGGGCTCGAAAGGGAGTCCCAACAGTAGGAGAAGTAGTATACACAGAACCTAGAAGCCGGTAACCCGGCTTCTCACACAGAAGGGGCAGGATGATGTGCCAAGGGGAGGTGGCGAGAAAGCTCCTTCTTGTCCTCATCTATCCTCCGGAATGTTTCGATGGCGGAATGGACAGCGTTGCCGAAGAGCCCGATCTGGGAGAGAGGAGAGTTCAGCAGCGTCGTGCGATATGATTCCTTAAGTGAGGAGAGAGATAGCCAGAGGTGCCGGTGCCCCACCACTGAAGTATGTCCATGGCTTGTCCAGTGCAAACAGTCTGGGCCTGGTTGAGGTGCAGAATCGCTTTCAAATATCCCGCGATCTCCCCAATCACATGTGGTGAGGGGGTTGCGTCAGTCATCTCCGCAACCGCCAAAGCCAAAATAGCTACATTGTTCAAGGCCACCACAGCCTGTGCCTCAACCACGTAGGTTTTGTCAAACAGCTGAGCTGTGAACTTATCTTTAGGGAAGGGCAGGACAGACTTCTTCCCGTGCCATCCAATGCTGGGGAGAAAATGTGCTGCCAACGTCAGTTCCAGAGGGGGGGTGGCAGCGCTAATAGCTTGCTGCCTACCCACAACCTTAGTGAACGCAAAGTAGGACCTCACCAGAGCCTTGGTGGAGAGAGGAGCAGACCAGGAACACTCCACGTAGTCACGTAGTCCCTGGACCTCAGGAGCAGATGCCTCTACTTCTTTAGAATTCTCAGTCCACGTGCCAAAAGCCATCCTAGAATGAGCCTTCGGGGGAGGGAGAGGAGGGAGGGGCAGCAAGCCACAAACCACAAGGAGCTAAGCCCTCTAGGGGGCGGAGCTCCATGACATATAACTATCTAGCTGGGTACAATAGCTAAATAGAGTACGCAATATTATGTGCATTGTAGCTAGATAACTATCCCTAGTAAAACATTATATAGATATATTTATACACATACATACGTAGCAAATTAACCAGACTATGGACTGTATTTATTCCAGCTTGCTTGACGCAAGGCTCTGGACCTGGTCTATATCGAGCAAGACGAAATATATTATCTGTAAGTTCAACGTTTACCTACTATATCTATGTTACATTTGTGCAGTTTGTAATTTTATTATAATTTTTGTCATTTGCTAATTGCCAAGATTTACCCCATTTTCATAGCATGCAGGCAGGGACCTTCACAATACTGGTGGCGAGAATTAAATGCATATAGGCCGCATGAAAGGTGGATGTGAATTTATATTAATTAAAAAAATACATGTTAAAATATGAAAAACAAATAAATCAATAAGTGTTTGGTGGCTGCGTGAAATAGAACATTTGTCATGCATTAAACAAGATTAGAGTTGGGATGTCTGGATTGTGGGCATTTGGGGAGGAACAATTTGGCGAGAATAACACTATAAAAAACACTGTACCTAGTTATATAAATTGATTAACCCCTTCTTACTGAGTTTAACTTGGTTAATAACTTGTTAAATACCATTTATATATAGACACATTTATTTAAGTTAAGCGCAGAGAGCGTATGGCAAAAAAAAAATCACATTCATTGCTTTACTGCATTGGTTGAATATGTACATCATCAGCGATAGATGGCTCTAATACTGTACTGAAAAAGGAACGTTTTGTCTTTCATGTCTCAGGAATAACAGTCCACACAACACTGGTGTGCTTGGATTATTTATAAATCAGATTAGTCTCAAATGTATTGATGAAGAATGGAGCAGGACTGACTTTGAAGGTAAGAAATAGCCTGACTGCAAACTCTAACATTGATTTAAGGATTATATATGGAGGTACATTTGTCTTTTTGTCGAGAGCAAACCTTTTTTCTTTTCAATTAAAAATAATAGTTCTAAAAGCAAAAACAAGTCTTCAAAAGAAAAAAAATGTTTTTTGCAATCAAATATTTAGTAATAGAGTACAAAAATATTTTGAGAACAAAAATGCATTTAAAAACAAAACCAAACTATTTTGGCCCTTTGCTTGCAGTTCTTTTTTTGCTTTTGAAACTTTTTTTTTTGATTGAAACACTAGTTCTTCGTTTGCACTTTAACCCCACAGCTGTGGACGGGCTTTCGTGGGAGGTGTGGATGATGCTTCTCCATTGGTTATCCATTTTTTGTGTCAGTTTGGCTACAACCAATACTGTTCAGCCTTTCTTTCCAACACAAAGGAAGTCACATGGACAGTGTCTGATGAATCTCCAATCGCATACGACATGCATACTGCAAGTAGATACGTACTTCATTGGTGATGAAGTACGTACTGTTTAGTATAGTAAACTAGTATGCCAGTACTGGGACGGATTGGAACATAATACCTCGTCATGAAATTACGTCTCAAAATATCAATTTGTCACGCATTAATTAACATCATGCCATGTTTGAATATTTAGCTAGAAACCATTAAGCCTTGTGTTAAACTGACTAGCATTTCTTATGAAGTTTACTTTCACCACAAATAGCATGTATGAACTGTATGGCTTTTGCCATTGTCCATTTTAATAGCTTACAAGCCAGTAATACTAGTATCTTACTACTTGGAATAGTTATAATAACTGAGCCCATTCTAGCGAGACTGAAGACGAACTTCACACTGCCAAAACAATATCATGTCATTGTAGGATAACGGTCGTTTTTCCTTCATACGTAAATG
>JACXGI010012727.1:0-22166 GCA_016801175.1 Esox masquinongy | reverse complement strand
AGAACATGTCCACGTAGCCCAATATGGGTTTCCAGTCTCTCTAAGAGAAGGGAGTGATCAATAGTGTCAAAAGCAGCACTAAGATCAAGAAGCAACAGGACGGATGCGGAACCTTTGTCTGAGGCCATTAGAAGGTCATTTGTTACCTTCACAAGTGCAGTCTCAGTACTATGATGGGGTCTGAAACCGGACTGGAGCAAGGTCTTATGCTTGTTTGTTGAGGTACAAATAACACAATGATGCTTGTATGGATGTCAACCCTAATATATGTTCATGGTTTTGACAAACAAATTTCCTTAGGTCAGCATTTTGACTGTGTGCCATGACAGCATCCCAATATTTTCCCCTATCGGGGGTGTGGCCTTCAGCATTGAATTGTCTTCCAATGGCCTCTTGACCACATCTTTTCTTTTTTCAAAGAAAGTCTAACACAGAAAGTTCATTTATTTTCCAAATTTCAGAGGGATATTTTCAATTCTTAATGTGAACGTAATGTGAACACAGAAAAATCATGTTTCTAATGGCATGTCTCCTTCAAGAAACACATTAGAGAGGAAAAACACACTTCTAACTTTACCCATGAGTTTGGATAGGTAGCATTTCTCTCTAAGACAGATGGTTACTATTTATATGAAATCAGTTCACTTATTTAATTTTTATCAGCTAATAGTAGTTAATTCCAATCATTTCAGGTAAATGATGTGGCTAGCAGCAAATAAAGTCACCACTTCTGTGTCCTCTGTAAAAACGTTTATTCATATGTGAGTTAATATAACATCAGAAATGCATTTTTTCAATTGCAATTGATTTTCATGATATGTTGTTTGAAAACAGAACATTATAATAAAAATTGTTTTTGTTATCAGTGTCTTTTCATTGATAGCTTAACCTATTAATCCAAGGTTGTAATTTACATTGTATATTGTCTATATTAATTAATTGATACAAATCATATACAACCAGCCCTTCATAATTAGTCTTTACAATCATTGCAAGTATTAAAGTGTCCAGTGAGGGGCAGACTTTGCATGAAAACTTCGATAACATGTCTGGAGAGTAAATCTCTAAATGCTATACAGAGTTTCAATAGAATTTCAATTAACTATCAACTAAGATGAACCCAAAACTTAAACATCATCATATCCCTAACATTTCTTCTAAACCTAAATTAACCTTGGCAAGCATTTATTTTGTTTTCTGATAGTTTGTTGAGATTGACTATCCGAATATAGTGTAACCCACTATATGTTTTTTATGTAAATTGTACTAAAAGCCAAGGGTTTGATGCAATTTCCTCTGTTTTTGGACGTCAACCATTGTTAGGAACGTGAGCAAAACTTTACATTTACCAATGAGTAGATTCCATGCAATTGCCCCTTTTCAACTATGCTCAAGGCAATATTTCCAAGTGTGCAGTTGGCTCAATCAGCAATGACCTTTACATGAGAATCGCACTATAATTCAGATTTTCTGCCATTCGGATATGCTTAAATCTAAAAAATAATCATTTATGGATTCTCTTATGTCTCCCCACTAGACCTTGCTTACTGTTTCTCTCTGGCCTCAGCAAGATGATGTAACATTTAGGGGCAAAGATGCAGACCAGCAGGCCAAAACTAGAGGCTAAGATAGCAAAGATCTCCACAGCTACAGTGAACTTCCCAGGAGAGCTGACATAAGCTGGGATGAAGGAGATCCAGACTGCACAGAAGATCAGCATGCTAAAAGTGATAAGCTTGGCCTCGTTGAAAGTGTCTGGGAGTTTGCGTCCCAGGAACGCTAAGAGCAGACAGAGCGAGGCCAGCAGGCCGATGTAGCCCAGCACCAGGTAGAACCCTGGGGGCCAGCGTTCCTTACACTCGAGCAACACCATGCCAGTCAGACCCTGAATGGATGAGTTCCTGAAGGGGAATGGGGGAGCCATGGAGAGCCAGCCTGCACAGAGACAAACCTGGAGGAAGGAGCTTAACAATAAGCCATATGTTCTTCATCTTGAGAGGATACAAAAGGTAGCAGAACTGCATCATTGCATGGGACCCACAAGCCTACCTGAGGGGCGGTTGTACAGAGGATTAGCAGCCTTTGCTGGGGAGGTCCAAACAGCTTTGTCAAGGTACTGGAGCCTGGTGAAGTGTCCCTGAAGGCCACGAGAACCACGATGGTCTTGACCAGGAGACAGGATAGGCAGAGAACAAAGCTAACCCCAAACGCCGCCTGCCGGAACCCGCATGCCCATTCAGAGGGACGTCCAATGAACAGCAGAGAACAAAGGAAGCAGAGCTTGAGGGACAGGAGAAGCAGGAAGCTCAGCTCTGAGTTGTTGGCCTTGACAATGGGTGTGGCCCGGAAGCGGTGGAAGACGGCTGTGATGCCAGTTGTGGTGACGACACCCACCAGGGAGAGCAAGACCAGGACGACGCCCATGGTGTCATAGAAGGACAGAAAGTCCTCTATTCCAGTGACACACTTTACCCTGTCTGGGTCAGACCAGTAGTACTCAGGACAATTAACGCATTCTGTGGAATCTGCATCGGAGGACACATGCACACACAAACTGGTGTAAATGTAAGCAATAAGGACCAGGTGGTTGTGGTAAATGGCCAATATATAACCAATCAAAGGGCTGATTTTAGGCACAATGCAACATATAGTGCCAGGACACATCCCGTTGTTGTGGTATACTGGCCATAAGCCAGTATAAATTTTAGTTTCTGTATAAATTTGTTACCAATACCATAAACCAGTATAAATTTTAGTTTCAGTATGGATTTGTTACCAATACCATAAACCAGTATAAATTTTTGATTCAATATAAATTTGTTTTTCAATGCAATTAAAAAAGTGCATCAACAGCTTCCTACTGTACCAGTTGGCGTTCTCTTTTCAAAAATATATACCGTAATTTCCCGTTTATAAACCGCGGCCTATACACAGATTTTGAAAACATTTTTAACCACAGCGGTCAATACATGAGTGCAGTTAATACACAAGTTTACATTTTTAAAACAGTTTCCACCATTTACACAGATGATTGCTTGACGACGTAGAGGTCTCAGAAACTCATGTAGCAAATATGATACAATTGGCATAACAGGATTTTAAATAATTAAATTTGGTAGTGCACTATGACAGATATTTAATATTAATGAACAATGTATGTACGAGTCATAATTCTCCAGGCAATGTGGTTTATATAAGTGCGGTTAATACTCGGGTTTAAAATTATGGGGTTTTGTATTAGTGCATGTGTACCGGTCTGGTTGCTGATCTCCCCAGCAGGACAGGGCAGGCAATCATAGCAGCAGGGTGGTTCTCCAGGCCGATGGGCCCGTCTGCTGCCAGGGGGGCAGGGAGCACTACATAGAGACACTGGCACCTAGGGACGGAAACACGGTCACACATTTATCCACAGAGAAGAACCCATTACCCCAGTCATCCCAAAACTAAAACAACCAATCAAACAACCATCTACCTCTGATTGCCTTCCTGTCCACACGATGGTGCTGTCTTCCATCTGAAGCCTCCGGACGATGGGTTTGGAGCCGTCAAAGCTTCCCACCGTCCGGAACCAAATTTTTCCAATGTTGTCCTTTTGCCAATTAATGATCTCATAGAGCGGAACAGGATCCCCATTGGCATCAAACTGTACCTTCTCCCCAAAATGATTGGTGAAATTCACCATCTTCAGGTAACGTAAGAGCTGTTGAGAGGAGTACAATGTTAAAATGTAACATAGAGGAATTAGTAAATATTACTGTATATAAATGAACAAATAACTGTACACAGACATGCTTGAATTCTTAGCAAAGTGAGGACCTTTGTTAATTTATTTACCCTCCAAAAATATCTAAACTCTAAATCTGAAACTAACCCTAATCCTAACCAAATCCCAAAATAGAAACTTTAATCATACATCTAACCCTAATTCCTAACTCTAACACCAACCCTAATTCTAACCCTAAACTTAACCCCAAGCCTAAAATGTTTTATTTTGTGAGGGCTAGCACAAAAGTCCTCCCAACTTCGATAAGAATTTGATTACACAAATACAAACACAGACATTATACCTGTCTGGGTGTGAAAGTAGAGCTGGTATTACATTTCCCCTGAGTTTGGCTTTGCCCAGAGGAGTCACACTGTAGTAACTGGTGTAGAGCGTTGGCTATGGCGTACACCGCCTTATAAACATTATATGAGATCCTGACCCGTGACGCATTAGTGTAACTGCTCATGATGTTCCCCAGATCTTCTAAACCAGAACAGACAGGAGTTAGTCTAATACCGTTAGAACCACCACTATCTGTGTAGTTTAGTGCTGGGTCTTTAACATCTGGTCCTAAGCAACTTTCATTTCCACGGCCTGTAGAGAAATCCAACTTGCAGCCAAACACTTCCTCCCAGAACATATTGATGAACTCAGACCCTGGTGTGTGCAATGGCCGGATCTTTAGCATGAATTCCCTCAGACCAGAAATAATGGCACCACGGAGAGCGAAGCCAAGGGTTCCCTCCAGCAGAGGCTGGAACTGGGGGGTGGTGAGCAGCCTTGCAGAGATCCAGGCCTCACTGGCAACCCACTGGATCCCTGTCACGTTTCTTCCTGCTAGCTGAGGATAAGGAATTAAACAGTTGAAATACTTTCCTTATTTACTCTCTGATAGCTTGTCAATCCCTCTGCAGTCTTTTAATTAAATGTTTAAATATATACCTACACACAGTAGATCAACCTGACCGTGTGGACCTTAGAAAACCAATTTGAAGTTTTTTAGTACAATAATCTGATTGGATTCTAATAGCTAGAATCTAGCTACTAGAATCTAAAACTGCCATTGGTCTTTTTTAATCCAATCTGCCTCTCTGTTTTTGTTGATTTGTGGGAAGAAAATTGCATGGTGAAAGGAGACATAGATGTGGCTCCTTCATTTCCTTAATTTTTAAAATTAAACAGCAGGTAAGACAACTTATTTGAATGTGCATTTCACACAAAATATTACTAGCCTACTGTTTTGCCTTTACATTGGAGATTAGCACATTTTCAATTTTCCCCATTTTCCATTACCAAATGAGCCAGCTTTTTCAGGTGAACGGAGCTACTACCTGTGATATCATGCCGTCTGTGTGAAGTACCACTCCAACCAAACAGGCTCAAATTACAACTGCTTTAAAGCATTTAACCTATTTATATACTAAAGAAGCATTTTCACATGCAAAATCACCTCACAGAAAAACTCCAGCAGCTGACCCTCTGTGGAGAAGGCTACCACTACGCGAGCCCTGGAGCTCAGCAGGGTGTCGGCCATGGCACGCAGTACAGCCTGGGAGGGAGAATCAGGGATGGTGAGGTGGAATGCCACACAGCCTCCCTGCTCCTGCAGCTGCTGGGTAAAGGCATGGACGTTATAACGACTGTAGTCGTCCGGGGTGCCCACAACGCCAACCCAGCGCCAACCAAAGTGGCTCACCAACTGGACTAAACCGCGCACCTGGAATAATGACATTCCATTAAACAAGGAGTGATAGATAAGACTGAAATTGTAGTGGCAGAACAGAGACGACGCCAAAACTTTCTTCACACCTGGAAATAATCACTAGGCACAGTCCTCAGGAACGACGGGTAGGAGAGCTTATCAGACAGACAGGTACACGTTGCAAAGTAGCTCACCTGGGACGAAGAAAGAAATCTGCGTCAATAATGTCAGACTTGGAGATACAGGTATTTAAAATAAAATCAAAAACTCACGAGAGACAATATATTCTTCTTGTTCAACAGCTTTTGGCCCCATTTAGATGTGTGTAATGATGAGGAAAAACAAACTTTACTTGCCCATGTCTGTTCGTTTATGTACAGTACTAGCTACGTACAGCAGTGCTTCCCTTTGGTATTGACCAAACCCCCCATGCTCTAGTCATGACCTTTTTACACATATTTACGCACTTACATTTACCACACAACAATAGCAACACATTCTACAGCTGACATTTTCTCACCAGCGGGATAGAGAAAGGGCCCAGAGTTTGAGCCACAGCTTTCGTTGGGGTGGAGGAGGCCAGACCGATGACAGCAGGCACGGGCGCCCCAGCCAGACACCCAGGTGTCCTAGTGTCCGTCGCCTGCTCTATATTCACTCTGCTTCTCTTCCTAGTGACCAGGGATAGCACCCCTCTCAGGCCAGTGTGGACCAGGTCACAGCTGTCCAGGATCCTGTAGCCCAGCCTTACACCTGGAAGCAACGCCGAGTCACGGTTAATCTCCTCCACTGCAAACACCATGGTCATCATCCAACGGAAGGCTCTGAGGTCGAAACTACAAAGGGACAGGAGTTGGAGGAAAGCAGCAGGTGTACACTGACATTCCTTCAATTTGCGCTTTACAGATGATATTTCCGATTGGAATCATTTGGAGGGCAAAAGTCCCCTCCTGAACATTGCTCCACTCACTCACCCATGGCACTGTGTGTTCGGAGGCTGGGTTTTGTAGGTGTTCTGTGGATCTGTGGCCAGGTAGTGCAGAGGGAACAGACCACCTATCACCACGTCACCCTCAGACTGCATCACAGGCAGCTGGCTGTCATCCAGACTTACGCACCCAGCGTCATCCAGACTCACGCACCCAGCGTCCAGATCCAACCCAGCCCCAGTGACACCGGCCAGACAGTATAGGTACATCACCAGGATACTGAGCAGAACCCACAGTTGTGTGCTGCTAACAGACTGATTCAATGTCAGGATCTGGAAGTGACATGTCCTGTAAGGTGTCTGGGATGGTGCCTGTGGCAGTGTCCGCTGTTGCTCCATGAAGACGGGAGATGAAGTGACCACTTAGACGGTGGCATCCAAACAACTTACCCAAAAGTTGGCATAGCCATGGATAACTGACCTGTCTCGTGTGTGGACTAAGTGTGGGTGAAAGGGAGAGAATATAATATAATAGTGCTATGGAAGAGGGCTCCCTTCGATGTGTGTCAGATCTATACACAACCGGCCTTATTAAGGTCATCCTACCTGCTTCACTGTACAAAACAGATGATTGGCAGCAGGACAGGCCAATCGCTGGGACCCACCCAGAAACAGAATGCCAAGCCTGAGGATGTTTAGCTCCAATCAAATCCTTGATATTTTAATGACATAATGCTGAGCAGAAGGGATTCTGTATCCACTTGAAAATGAAGAACACTGAAATAGGTCAGGGTTGATGAGACCATTCACATTAACATAATTTAACACTCATCTGGTATGACTAGGTTTCTTAAATCTGTGGTGTGCAATGAAATTACAGGGGTAACTCGTTTCATGACAGAGAGAGGGGAGGCACAAGACAGTGTGAGATTTTGGGAGAGAGAGAAAGGAGAGAAGGAGGGAGTGAGAAAAAATAGGTAGATATAGAGAGAGAAATGGAGAAAGAGTGATAAAAAGGAGAAAGAGGGAGAAATAAATGAGAAATAGAGAGAAGCAGTCAACAGCCTCTAAGGAGATGATAAAGAGGAAAAGAGAGAGAAAGGGAGAAAGATGGATAGAGAGGTAGAGAGAGAAAAGAAGTTGGATGGATAGAGAGAGACAGTAAATGTTGTGACGGGCAGACAGTGCAGATGTGTCCTCTCAGGGGATTGTGTGTTCTGCAGCTTTGCTACCGCCAGACATCAGAGACCATGGAACCCGCGGAGAAAGCATATGCACAGGCATGCAAAATCGTCTTCGAGTGTATGTGTCTGTCGAGGGGCTCAGGTGAGATGTGTAAGCCTCTGTGCCCAGGTACTCGCTCCATGTGCAGATAGAGGACAAGACAGAGGGATGGGAGGATTAGCTTGGTGTCACACTGACACCTGCAGGACACACCATGGAATAGCTTCCTCTCGTCTCTCCTCATTCGCCCCCTGCCGCCCACGCGCCTGCCCTGTGGCATGACGTTCCCTCATGAAAGACTTCACAATGACGTTGACCCAAAACACTAAACACTAAAGAGGTTGGCGCTACTCTGTCTATAAAATGAGAGGGAGAGAGAACGACTCAGATAGAGGGGGAGAGATTGAGAACAGTCATGAGAGTCTCGCTCTGCATCTGCATCCACCTGTCTTTAAACATGATACTGAACTCCTCATCTCTGGATGCGTGGAACTCCCCGTCTCTTAACGCTTCGTCTTCCCCATCGTGTCACCTGTGGAAGCAATTCAATCTGAACGGCATGTACCAGAAGGGGGATTTGGTTCTGGGTGGTCTGTTCGAGGTCCACTTCTTCACCTTGTTCCCTGAGCTCTCGTTCACTTCAGAACCGCTGCAACCCAGCTGTGAAGGGTAAGTTAGCAGTTAGTACCAGACCTGAATGGATGCATGTCTGTCCTATCAAAAGGACAGTTGCACATCCCAGAGGAATTGAAAATAGTTAATTGGTTAATTTGACTGACTGCTCCTTTTCTATGTCAGGTTTACAGTTTTCGGGTTCAAGCAGGCAGAGACTATGGCCTTTGCTATAGACGAGATCAACAAAAGACCTGACCTCCTGCCCAACATTACCCTCGGATACCAGCTCTATGACAACTGCCTAAAGCTGGGTGTATCGTTCCGCGCCGCCATGTCATTGGCCAGTGGGTCGTTCCTATTGGACCAGAATTGTTCTGGTTCACCCCCGGTCCTAGGGATTGTGGGAGACCCAGGGTCCACTCATGCTATCGCCATCTCTAGTATTCTAGGGCTGTTCAAGGTGCCCATGGTACTATATATATATTGATATATATATATATATATATATATATATATATATATATATACATATATATACATATATATACATATATATACATATATACAGCTCTGGACAAAAAATAAGAGACCACTGTACCTTTTTCTTTCCTTTCCAAAAAAGTTTTGAGTGAGGAACAGAAGCGTTCAATTTGCAGTGGTCTCTTAATTTTAACCCTTCTGTTCCTCACTCAAAAACTTCCTTTCCAACTTTTTTGGAAAGGAAAGAAAAAGATGCAGTGGTCTCTTAATTTTTTACAGAGCTGTATATATGCATATTCATTTATATATACATACTGATATTTCAAAGTCTTTTCATCAGTCTTTTATTTTAAAACACCATATTTTTATGTATATGAACCCTTTTTGTTTCAATTAATTAATTAACTGAAGAAAAAAATACTAATCATTGTGCATTTCCCTTACTGAGGTGAGTTACTATGCCACATGTTCCTGTCTGAGCAACCGCAGAAAGTACCCCTCATTCTTCAGAACCATCCCCAGTGACGCCTTTCAGGTTTGCCCCTACAGTCAGATGATTAGACAGTGAGCAGGCAGCACCCATGTAAACTCACCATGAATGTCTAGTCCACCTACTAGGGCTAGCGTGTTTTATAATACATGTACATACGTTTATATACAATCAATACAAAATAAAAACACTTCTAAAAATATATATAATGATTTACTCAGTCAGCCTGAAATGACTGTTGCAAGTTCTATTACTGCAGTGGAATGTGGTTGGTTGTGCATCAGCAGTTTTTCACTGACAGTCAGCTAATTAGCCCCTTTCTGCTAAAATGTTTAAGATCGGCTAAATTTGTCTTCCAGCCAAACATCTTAACTTCTAGTAATCATGGTACCCCAATTGATTTTGTTGGTCATTCTCAGCTATCAAATTAACAACAAACACTTGTCACCTACCTACGGCAAAATGTGTAACTGAGAAATCAGAATTGTCCCTCACTGCTCTCTTAGGTCATTTTTCTAAACTGTGTTGATCTCATCCCAGGTGGAGGCTATGATCCAGATCCTGCGCCGGTTCGGCTGGACCTGGGTGGGCCTGGTGGTCAGCAGCGATGACTACGGGTTGTTTGCCGCTCGCTCTTTCCTCTCGGACCTGACTCAGTCGGGCGGCTGCATGGCCTATTCCCACGTCCTGCCCAAGGACAACAACCCGACGGAGCTGAAGCGTATAGTGGAAAACATAAAGCAATCCTCTGCTCGCGTGCTAGTGGTGATCTCCAGTGAGGCCTACCTGCTCCCTCTGGTGGATGAGGTCCAGAGTCGTTTTTCACATATAACTTCGTCGTTTATCTAAAAAAACATTCAGGGTGAAAACGTTACATAAAGGAACAGTGAATAAAGGTGTTGTAAATTGCAAGTGTGGTCCTGATGGTGGCAATGTTATGAATCATACACATTTTTTTTTGAAGGTGGTGGTGCAGAATGTGAGGGGTCTCCAGTGGATCGCCAGTGAAGCCTGGACATCATCCTCTGTGTTTTTCACCCCCCGTCTGATGCCCTACCTGGGGGGCACCCTGGGTATCGCCATCCGTCGTGGAGAGATCCCAGGCCTCAGGGACCACCTGCTTAACATCCGCCCCGACAACAAACCTTATAACAACATGGTGAGGACGATTTCTCTGAAACCGCAACAGTCATCGATTTGACTTGTTCTCTTTCATTACTGTGCACGTGCTTATCTGATGTCATTTAAGTAGGTGGTTACTGGCTTTTGAAAAGAGATGTTGCAAACTTTAAATGCAACGATACTGTTTTGTAATACAGAACTTTGATCCGTGTTCAACGTCCCTGTCTCTTCCTGAGAAGGTGAAGCAGTTCTGGGAGACTATGTTTGAGTGTGAGTTCAAGCCCCCATCGGTGTTGGTGGAGGTCAGGAAGAACGTGTGTACAGGACAGGAGGATTTGAGGGCTGTGGAAGGTGGCTTCGCAGACGGGTCCGATCTCAGGCCAGAGTACAACGTCTACAAGGCGGTGTATGCCCTGGCCCATGCCCTGCATGACCTGCTGCAGTGTGTGCCTGGGAGAGGTCCTTTCAGTGGACACAGCTGTGCCAGTATAAAGAAATTGGAGCCCTGGCAGGTGGGAGGCATTCACACACACAGGTCCTTAACACACATGCAAACAGACAAATGAGGAAACAGGTGCAGACATTCAATTTGCTTTTGTCTTCCCTTTCTTTTCTATCATCCCTCCATCGACCCTCTTCTGCCCAGCTGGTGCACTACCTGGAGAGGGTTAACTTCACCACAGGCTTTGGTGACCGTGTTTCTTTCGATGACAATGGCGATGCCCTGCCCATCTATGACATCATGAACTGGGTGCGGCTCCAGGACGGGAGCATGCAGGTGAAGAATGTGGGTGTGGTCGACAAATCAGCTCCCACAGGGCAACAGCTCGTGCTGGACGAGGACAGAATCTTCTGGAATTTTGAGTCGAAAAAGGTAACTTCTGCTACTGAAGCAGCAACAGTGCAAACATTACAATAAGCATTTAAACGTGGGTATCTAAAAATCTGATTTATTTATTCTCTCACCTCCATCTTAATAGCCCCCCCGGTCAGTGTGCAGTGAGAGCTGTCCCCCAGGGACCCGTGTGGCCCGAAAGAAAGGGGAGCCTGTATGTTGCTTTGACTGCATCCCCTGTGCCGAAGGGGAGTTCAGCAACACAACAGGTCAGTGATATGTGGGGACCAAATACATTTAAATAACATGAGTGTAGCTGAGACTGTTCTAATTTTCTTTGCTTAACTGTCAGATTCAACTGACTGTTCCAAGTGTCCAGAGGACTTCTGGTCCAGCCTGGAACGGGACCATTGCATCCCTAAGGGGATTGAGTTCCTCTCCTACAATGAACCCCTGGGAATCTCCTTGACAACAGCCTCTATGCTTGGCACTGTTTTCTGTGCAGTTGTCTTTGGAATCTTTGCCCACTACCGGAACACGCCCATGGTGAAAGCCAACAACTCAGAGCTGAGCTTCCTGCTTCTGCTGTCACTCAAACTCTGCTTCCTTTGCTCACTGCTGTTCATCGGCCAACCGCGGCTGTGGACATGTCAGCTGAGGCACGCAGCATTTGGTATCAGCTTTGTCCTTTGCGTCTCCTGTATACTCGTCAAGACCATGGTGGTGCTGGCAGTGTTTAGGGCCTCTAAGCCCGGGGGTGAGACGTCCCTGAAGTGGTTTGGGTCTGGGCAGCAGAGAGGAACAGTCTTGGTTCTCACCTCCTTGCAGGCTGCTATCTGTGTGGCCTGGCTAGTCTCAGCCTCTCCAACACCACACAAAAACACAAACTACCAAAATGATAAAATTGTATATGAGTGTGTCGTTGGGTCAGTGGCTGGGTTTGGAGCATTGCTAGGCTACATCGGCCTACTGGCAAGTCTGAGCTTCCTCCTTGCATTTCTGGCTAGGAATCTCCCGGACAACTTCAATGAGGCCAAGCTCATCACTTTCAGCATGCTGATCTTCTGTGCTGTGTGGGTGGCCTTTGTCCCCGCCTACGTCAGCTCACCCGGAAAGTATGCGGATGTTGTGGAGATATTCGCCATCTTAGCTTCCAGCTTTGGCCTCCTGGTGGCGCTGTTTGGCCCAAAGTGTTACATCATCCTGCTGAGGCCTGAGAGGAACACCAAGAAGGCTCTAATGGGCCGAGCCAAAACCAAGACATAGGACTGGATTTAATCAGACCTCTGGTTATACAGTAACACAGTGGTTTGAATGTCTGGAAAATTGAGTTTCAAAGGACAAGTTTAACTGCCATTTGTAATGTGATGCCCTCCTTGTGTAAATATACTTTTCTAAATAAGAAAATTAAACAGTATTCAGACCCCTGATGCGTTCACTCTTATTGCTGACTTACAATTGTACATAGAAATTTTGTTTTGTGTGATATTGTATTTGAAAACACTGAAACTCAAACTCAAGTCAATTATTGTAAGCTGAAATTAGTTCTATATTATGAATTTTGAAATATTTTGCATGCAAGTATGGAATCTCTGTGCTTTGGAAGCTGCCAGTTTGCACAGTTTACGCAGAGAAATACAATCATTGTTCTCTATAAACCAATGAACTTGCTGTAACATTTTCTAGATAAAATCTGAATACAAATGTTTCCCAAAGTAACATTACAATAATTCATTATCAGTGTGTTTAAATACAATATCAAACATCACATTTTCAAAGTACCAGTTATATCAACAATTCAGGGGTTCAGGGGTCTGAATACATTTGCATGACACAGTATACAGATAACAAATATATATATAAATACCCAATACCTTCCTAAACACAAATTATTATTCTTACGATAGCCTATATTTCATTTATTTATTAGACTATAAATAATGACTGAAAATAGTGGCCTAAGATGACCCAGCGCTCTTAGCCAATGCTTCCAGTGCACACACCCGTACCCATGAAACATGGGCTTGAATCTTTCCCACTGCTTAAAAATATGAAATGTCCAAATGACCTTTCTAGTTACAAAAGCCACAATGCCTATTTCCTGTGATTGGACCCAGGCCATTCAGGGTCACTACTATCCTCAAAGTCTAAAGCGGATCTCCATATCTTTTAACTTTTTACTCATAGAAAAATAAAAATTTGGAAGATGAATCATGCATTCAGGGGACTTGAGTGTCACAGACAATGTACATAACTGGAGAAAAGCACAGTAACTAAAATGCTTCTAACTAGCTTTAAGTAGCACATTTCAATTCTCTGATGTTCAATTGCTTTCACCCCTAGACACAGTCATTTCCACTTCTGCCCAATGAGCAATGACATGGGAAAGGAAGATGTTCTATGTTTTGAGGCCACAAAGTTATTAGTGGTACCCTAGAGATGTGTAGTAGCCTATTATCAATACAAAGTATGATGTACTGGGATTAAATATTTGAGATAAATACATTTATTTGTTTGGACTGTTGAGTAGGATATTTGTTTATTTAATCTGTGTGACCAAAATATTCCGGGACATTGCCCAGCAAACAGAAGATGTCCTGCGGATGTCCAGGAGACCTTGACACAACCCTAGGATGTCCTGAGGAAAATGTAACACATTGTGCATAATTATTCTGCATTATACCATTGTTCCTATTAAATCAATTTTCTTCCACTTTCATTCTGCCCTAATTTAATTACTTGTTAATGCAATTTTTCAGTTAATAAAACATTCTGACTTAAAAGGATGCTTTAATGTGTTTTTATTAAACCATAGAAACAAACATAAATATTTAATTAAAATATTCAGAAAATTCTTCATACATGAACAAACGAGAATTACAGACCTTACAAATTGCGAAAGGACTGCGCACAATTTTGAATCAACAGTATTTCATTTAATTGGCTGGTGTGTGCTTTCATGCCATCTATCAAAAAGATAGATGGCATGATTAAATAAACATAATGAATATGGTATTTGTCTATTTTATTACTTTCTATTAGACCGTTGTGTATATCTTTGTTGTTTTCTGTCTGGCCATCGTGTGTTTTTTGTTGTTTTCTATTTGTCCATCTTATTTCTTATTCTTGATTTTATTTGGCCATCATGTGTTTCTTGGTGTTTCTCTCTGGCTTCAGCAGGATGATAAAGCATTTTGGGATGAAGATGCAGAGCAGTAGGCCAAAGCTGGAAGCTAAGATGGCAAATATCTCCACAGCGTCTGCATACTTCCCAGGAGAGCTTACGTAAGCGGGGACAAAGGCCACCCACACAGCACAGAATATCAGCATACTGAAGGTGATTAGCTTGGTCTCATTGAAGTTGTCTGGGAGTTTCCTGGCCAGGAAGGCTAATAAGAGACAAAGGGAGGCCAGCAGGCCAATATAGCCCAGAAGCAGAGAGAAGCCGGCCACAGACCCCACCGCACACTCCAAGACGACCTTCGACCCCTTGAGGCCAAGGTCTTTGTAAGGCAGGGGTGGGCTTGTGGACAGCCAGACGGCACATATAACAACCTGTGTTTACAGACACAATTTAAAACACAATTAATAATGGTACTGCGGAATTATGACGTTCTTACTAAAGTAACCACTATACGTATTAAAGTCTAATATCTGACAGTATGAATTACCATATTTAAATTCAACAGTTGAGTTGAAATTCCTTAAATCTTTAAGCTCGCACCTGAACACTGGTGAACAGAAAGACACTCCCTCTTTGGTGACTTGGTCCAAACCTCCTCATTAGCTGCACAGCACCAGGCCTCGTTGAGCGGAACGCAGCCAGGACCACAATGTTCTTGACCAGGAGACAGGACAGGCAAAGCACAAAGATGACCCCAAACGCCGCCTGGCGGATCCGACACGCCCACACCGAGGGAACCCCAATAAACACCAATGAGCACAGGAAGCAGAGCTTGAGTGACAGAAGGAGCAGAAAGCTCAGCTCTGAGTTGTTGGCTCGCACCTGGAATAAGAAAAAGAGTATGGATATACATTACACTAAATTAATGTTAAGTGTTACCTCGCACCTGGTTAAACAATTAATGAAAGCTCATACCAGAGGGGTGTGGCGGTGGTACGCGAAAAGAACAAACACAGCCGTTGTTGCCACAGCACCAAACACAGCAACAGTGGTCAGGGTGATGCCCATAGTGTCGTCAAAGGACAGGAACTCCAGCTCACAGGGGATGCAGGCGTTTCGATAGCTGTTGGACCAGAACTCCACAGGACAGCGTTCGCAAATCAAAGAGCCTTGGAGACAGACAACAACTTATTCAGTCTAAATAAGGTTAAATCAATTCTTTGAGAGACAAGTCCAATTAAGAACTGCCTTATATTATTTTAAATCGTATTCTATCCCCACGATTCACTGACCTGTGGTGTTGCTGAACTCCCCCTCAGCACAGGAGACACAGTCGAAGCAGCAGACAGGCTCCCCTTTCCTACTGGCCACACGGGTCCCTGGGGGACAACTCTCACTGCACACTGAAAGGGGTGGCTATGAAGACAAGGGTGAGAGAATAAAGATGGAGAAAATCTGACTTTTAGATACCCACGTTTAATGCTATTTGTTATGTGTTTACTCTGTCGCTGTTTCTGTTGCGGAAATGACTTCACACACACCACTCACATACACAGGGACTGGAATCAAACATCAATTCAAATGGTCTTTCTTACTCTTTTCGATTCTTTGTTCCACTGGATCCCTGATTCGTTAATGAGTAGGTTGGGCCCATCAACTCGGCCAATTGTGACAAGTGTTAGCAACCCCTGGGGCGTGGCCTGCCAGTTCACAAGGTCGTAGACGGCAGGGATGTCGGCGCCCGTGAAGTAGAACAACTCACCCAGTTTGGTGGTGAAGTTTACCAGGTTCATGTGCTGCAAAAGCTGGGAGCAGACATAAATGCCAAAACTATTTTTTCACTATGGTGTAATAACTGAAAACTTAACCATAACATATAATAACTACAAAAAAATCTCCATAGAAACAATATTTTTAAGATCCCTAAATGGCCTTGCAGTGAGCTGCGTCACTGGGAGCCCAGGGTTTGAATCTGACTTGCGCATTAACCCAGGGATCCCAAGGAGGGCTAGTACAGTCAGGTATTGTGGGATTAGTAATCAAATTGGGTTGTATTGAGTTGTCGCATTTTAGCAACTCGTGGTGGCAAATCAATTGATTCTGAGCTCAATCAAGGTTGAAGTGATTGAATAATTAAGCAAAAATGGTTACATTGGCATTTTCTGTATCTCTCATTTACCTCCGCTGGGCGGACTTTGTGAGTGGAGGAGCAGGTGGAGCTCGTCCCCCATGTAGGGCTGTCTTGGTTGGGGCAGGACAATAGGCTGTGGAGGGCGTGGGCTGCGGCATACACAGCCAGGTACACATTATAGGTCACTCTCAGCTGGGAGGTGTCTGTGAAGGAGCTCTCCACCACCTCCAGAGTTTCAGCCCCGCTGCAGGAAACCAGGCTTGGGTTGTGGGACCTAGGGGTGGAAGCTGGGGTAGACATGTGTGGTGGTGGCACAGAAGGGTTTGGAGAAAGAGCAGATGGGAGGAGAGATGTATTCTGAGTATTTGCATGTTCTGCTCCTGGGCTACACCCAAACTCTGTTTCCCAGAGTTCCTTTAACAGGGCATCTCTGGGACGGCGAGAAGGGTGGAGACTTCGAAGGTAGGCCTCAAAGCCATTTATGGGTGCACTGCGGATAGCCACGCCCAAAATGCCCCGAGCAACAGTAAAGAGGGCAGGGTTTCGTAGGAGGTCCATGCTGGTGCTCCAAGCTTCACTGGCCAGGAACTGACGGTCGGTCACGTTTCTCCTCACCAGCTCCATGAGTAACGCTTCAACGTCGGTGTACCACAAAAAGACCAGGATCACCCGGGCGGTTGAGCCCTGGACTGCATCCACTGCTCTCTTCACATCCCTCTCCAGGTTCCCCCGACTGAGGGTCTCAAAGAACGCTAAGCACATCCCTGTCCCTTGAATCTCCTCCTCAAACTCCTAGGAATCAGATGTGAAGTACAATGACTGAGCATTTTTTATTTCATCAATTATATACAGATTTTATTTAATCAATTATATCAATTGATTTTACAGATACCCAGCCGGAAACCCCAAAGAGCAAGCAACAACGCAGTTGATGCACAGTGGCTAGGAAAAACTCCCTAATAGGTCGGAACTTTGGAAGAAACCTTGAGCAGAACCAGACTCTGAGGTGTTGCCAGTCCTCATCTGGCTGTGCTGGGTGAAGATTATTAGAGTACAAGGTTTTATAGTTAATAAATGCATGTGGGATGTGTCCAGAGTCTATAAAGAGAATCCAAGTCAGCTGCATGACCAGGGGGAGAAGGTCAGGGACAATCAGGTGGGGTGGGAAATACCTAGAAAACTTTCAGGGTGGTTGCGGCTGGTAGTTGCGAAAATCCAGTGCATTTCCGTTCACCTTCACACTCCCGGGCCAGACTATACTTAATCATAGACCTTGCTGAAGAGATGAGTCTTTAGTAGACACTTAAGGGTTTAGATTGAGTCTGCTTCTTTCACCTTAATCGGCAGATCATTCCACAGTAGTGGAGCTCTATGGGAGAAAGCCCTGCCTCCAGCTGTATATTTAGAAATCCTAGGTACAATAAGGAGTCCTGCGTCTTTAGATTTTAGCGCACATGTAGGTACATATGGCTGGACCAATTCAGCGAGGTATGTTGGAGCACTCTATAAGTCATGTAATTAGTTAAATGGAGTCCACCTGTGTGCAATAAGGTGTTTCACATGAATTCAGGTTAAATACACCTGTCTCTGGGAGGTCCCACAGTTGGTAAGTACAATTCCTAACAGAAAGTTATGAAAACAAAGGGACATTCAAAACAAATCCAGAATAAGGTTCTTCAAAAGCACTAATCAGGGGTAGGATATCACATATAACTTTTCATGGGATCTGAATATCCCCCAGAGGACAGAAAATTCCATTATTACGAAATAGAGAGAATTGAACACAGCTGTGAATCGGTTTACAACAGGCCGTCCTCAAAAAATGACTCCCCGGGCAAGAAGGGCACTGGTCAGGAAGGCCAACAAGAAGCCTATAGCAACTCAAAAGCTGGAAGAAACTGTCCATACCACCCGCGTGATTAAAAAAAACTGGCCTTTACGCGAGGGTGGGAAAAATAAAGCCAGTGTTGAACACAACTATATCAAATCTCAGTTAGGTTTTGCCAGAATTCATGTGGGAGACCAAGTGGAAGAAGAATATAGGGTCTGATGGTGTGTACAATAGAGATTTTTGGCGCAAGTGAACACTGCACATCATCCAGAGAACACCATAACTACTGTGAAGCATGGTGGCGGCAGCATCATGATATGGGGATGCGTCTCTGTTTCAGGGCTAGGAAAGATTGCGAAGATCAAAACGCAAAGGCAAAATGGATGCAGCAAAGTACAGACGAATCTTGAAAGAAATCCTGATGAAGTCTGCAAGAGACCTGGGACTTGGGAGAAGATTCATCTTCCAGAAGGACAATGACCCCAAACATACAGCCAAAGCCACACTAGAGAGCCTCAAAAAATAAAAGGGTCAATGTCCAGGAGTGGTCCAGTCAAAGCCAGCACCTCAATCCAGGATTTGTTGCACCAGAATAAAATGTAGAAAAGTCCAATGAGATGAAAACTTTTGAGAGCCAGTGTGCACTTGAATGATGCCATTTTCACAAAGCAGTTCTCACAAAGGGCTTAATAAACCCATTCTGAATTATTAAACATATAAAATAATGTACAATTTGGGGTTGCCTTTTAGGATATATGGACATGAATGAATAAACTTTAAGTAAAAAAAAATGACCTGTATGGCCAGGCGCCCATAGTCGTTATCGGCTACGATAGCTCCAACCCAGGTCCATCCGAAACGCCGTGCGAGCCGTGCCATGGTGCGGGCCTGGTACACATCACTGGGGATGGTTCTGAAGAAGTTAGGAAACGCCCTTCTGTCACTGAGACATGCACAGCTAGCCTGGTAACTGATCTGAGGACAACACCACAAGACCCAACCCAATAAAAATGCTTTAGGGCTCAAAACAAATAAATAAATAAAATAAAAAAAGAAATAAACTCATGTTGAAGTATTTACGCTGTACTCATTCCAATGGTCAATATTCCTCAAAGACTGGTTTGGGTACTCAGTAAAAAACTATAACAACTTCCAGGGCAAATCTCCTGACAGATAAGCTTTTAGTTTTCAAAATTAGCTGGGTGTTGGCGAGGGATTAGTATATTAAATAAAGACACATTGCTATGGGGGTTGAATGAATCTCAGACTTAATGCAATATCCGTTATGTTATAATTAGAGCACTGACATCATTGAATGCTCTGCCACAAGAGGTTTCTCAGGCAGAAAGCAAGTTTAGCTTTAAAATTGTGTATCACAGCAGCTCTCTTTCAAAAATGAAATTTAACTATACTTATTGCTAATAGTATACAACAATCGTGGCCAATATTACTGTGCACTTTATTCAAATAATACAGCATTTCTTCCAAGAAAATCCTATAATGGAACAGAGAATAGTATTGGCACCTCCCAGAAGTAATTACAATGTTGTTCCTGTTTCTATTGTACGTAATGTTATCAAGCAGTTCAAGGCCCGCGCCATTATAGCCAACCTCCCAGGATGTGGCAGCAACAGAAAATGTGATGGAAGATCATAGCGAAGGATAGTTTGAATGGTGGAGAAAGCATCTTGATCAAATGCCACACAAAATCAAGCTGATCTTCAGACACAAGCTACGATGGTTTTAACTATTCTTTGTGCCATCAGGACCCTGGGACTTAACGCCTCCATTTGCAATTGGATCCTGGACTTCCTGACGGGCAGACACCAGGTGGTGAGAAAGGGCAACCTCACCTCCTCTGCACTGACCCTGAGCACTGGAGCCCCCCAGGGCTGCGTACTCAGTCCCCTCCTGTACTCCGTGTGGCCACACACAGCTCCAAAATCATTCTCATATTCATGGACGACACTACCATCCTGGGTCTCATCTCCAAAAATGATGAGACTGCTTACAAAGAGGAGGTAAAGAACCTGGCTACATGATGCCAGGACAACAACCTCTCTCTCAACGTCTGCAAGACTAAAGAGATGATTGTGGACTTCAGGAAGCGGCAGAGGGGGGGTCATGTCCCCATACACATCGACGGAGCAGAAGTGGAGAGTCTCCAAATTCAAGTTTTTCGGTTTGTTCATCAAAGATGACCTCACTTGGTCCAGACAAGCAAACCTGACAGTGAAAACTGGCCAAAAACGGTTATACGACACAAGAACGACTGAAGAAATTTGGCATGTCTGTAAAAACTCTCACCAACTTCTACAGGTGCACCATTGAAAGCATCCTCTCAGGCTGCATTACTGCCTGATACGGCAGCTGCTCAGCTGCAGACCACAAGTCCCTCCAGAGGGTGGTAAAGTCTGTGGAGCGTGTCATCGGCTGCCATCTCCCCTCCGTGCAAGGAATCTACCATACACGATGCCTGAGGAAAGCACATAACATCATCAAAGATCACAGCCACCCAGGCTATGGTCTGTTCACACTGCTGCCTTCTGGTAGACGCTACCGGAGCATCGGGCACATACTTCCACACTCACAGTTTTTTCCTCAGGCCATATGGTTCCTCAACCAGCAAAACTGATCCATGGTTATACTGATCACACAAGAACATTCCAGATGCTCTGATGTCCTTTCAGGTGCATTTAGTGGGCATTAGAATATGTCTTGCATGTACCATTCATAAGCATATTACACTAATACAGTATCTCACAAAAGTGAGTACACCCCTCACATTTTTGTAAATATTTGATTATATCTTTTCATGTGACAACAGTGAAGAAATGACACTTTGCTACAATGTAAAGTAGTGCGTGTACAGCTTGTATAACCGTGTAAATTTGCTGTCCCCTCAAAATAACTCAACACACAGCCATTAATGTCTAAACCGCTGGCAGCAAAAGTGAGTACACCCCTAAGTGAAAATGTCCAAATTGGGCCCAATTAGCCATTTTGCCTCCCCGGTGTCATGTGACTCGTTAGTGTTACAAGGTCTCAGGTGTGAATGGGGAGCAGGTGTGTTAAATTTGGTGTTATCGCTCTCACACTCCCTCATACTGGTCCCTGGAAGTTCAACATGGCACCTCATGGCAAAGAACTCTCTGAGGATCTGAAAAAAAGAATTGTTGCTCAACATAAAGATGGCCTAGGCTATAAAAAGATTGCCAAGACCCTGAAACTGAGCTGCAGCACGGTGGCCAAGACCATACAGCGGTTTAACAGGACAGGTTCCCCTCAGAACAGGCCTCGCCATGGTTGACCAAAGAAGTTGAGTGCACATGCTCAGCGTCATATCCAGAGGTTGTCTTTGGGAAATAGACGTATGAGTGCTGCCAGCATTGCTGCAGAGGTTGAAGGGGTGGGGGGTCAGCCTGTCAGTGCTCAGACCATACGCTGAACACTGCATCAAATTGGTCTGCATGGCTGTCGTCCCAGATGGAAGCCTCTACTAAAGATGATGCACAAGAAAGCCCGCAAACAGTTTGCTGAAGACAAGCAGACTGAGGACATGGATTACTGGAACCATGTCCTCTGGTCTGATGAGACCAAGATAAACTTATTTGGTTCAGATGGTGTCAAGCGTGTGTGGCGGCAACCAGGTGAGGAGTACAGAGACAAGTGTGTCTTGCCTACAGTCAAGCATGGTGGTGGGAGTGTCATGGACTGAAGCTGCATGAGTGCTGCTGGCACTGGGGAGCTACAGTTCATTGAGGGAACCATGAATGCCAACATGTACTGTGACATACTGAAGCAGAGCATGATCCCCTCCCTTCGGAGACTGGGCCGCAGGGCAGTATTCCAACATGATAACGACCCCAAACACACCTCCAAGACGACCACTGCCTTGCTAAAGAAGCTGAGGGTAAA